>ML297628.1:1620-18887 GCA_005239495.1 Nicotiana undulata
ACGTCCGTGCCGAACCGCATCTCTAAGAGCACACAAATGACGATCATCATACTGCCTGGCGCGAATACGATCATACAATGAAGAACGAGCGACGGTATGGGCCAACACACTGCCAGTCTCAGAAACCTCTAATCTCACAAATCGATTGGCTAACAACTGAACATCCAAAGACAAAGGTCGCTCTCCAACTGATAAATAGGCCAAGCTACCCATACTGACCGACTTCCGGCTCAAAGCATCGGCCACCACATTGACTTTTCCCGGCTGATAGAGAATAGTAATATCATAATCCTTCAACAACTCTAACCAACTCCTTTGCCTCATGTTCAACTCCTTTTGCTTAAACAAGTATTGCAAACTCTTGTGATCAGTGAATACCTCACACGGTACCCCATACAAATAGTGCCTCCAAATCTTCAAGGCATGGACAATAGCTGCAAGCTCCAAATTATGGACTGGATAGGTCTTCTCATGAATCTTCAACTGACGAGAAGCATAGGCTATAACCTTCCCATTTTGCATCAACACTGCACCAAGCCTAACCCGTGAAGTATCACAATACACGGTATACGGTCCTGAACCTGTGGGCAACACTAACACCGGTGCCGTGGTCAAGGCTGTCTTGAGCTTCTGAAAGCTCGCCTCACACTCATCCGACCACCTGAACTGGGGACCCTTCTGGGTCAACCTGGTCATCGGGGCTGCGATAGATGAAAAGCCCTCCACAAATCGGCGATAATAACCTGCTAAGCCTAAGAAACTCCGAATCTCTGTAGCTGAAGTAAGCTTAGGCCAATCTCTGACTTCTGAAATCTTTTTGGGATCCACCTGAATACCCTCTGCCGACACAACATGGCCCAGAAATGCCACCGAACTCAACCAGAACTCACACTTCGAAAATTTGGCATACAACTGACTATCCCTCAGAATCTGGAGGACGACTCTAAGGTGTTGCTCGTGCTCCTCTCGGATGCGAGAGTATATCAATATATCATCAATGAAAACAATAACGAACGAGTCCAAATAAAGCCTGAACACCCGGTTCATCAACTCCATAAAAGCAGTAGGGGCATTTGTCAACCCGAATGACATCACCAAGAACTCACAATGCCCATAACAAGTGCGAAAAGCCGTCTTAGGCACATCAGACGCCCTGATCCTCAGCTGATGATAACCAGACCTCAAGTCTATCTTAGAGAATACCGCAGCACCCTGAAGCTGATCAAATAAGTCATCAATCCCCAGCAAGGGATACTTGTTCTTGATGGTAACCTTATTCAACTGCCGGTAGTCAATACACATCCTCATTGAGCCATCTTTCTTCTTCACAAACAATACTGGAGCACCCCAAGGAGAAACACTAGGCCTGATGAAGCCTTTATCCAACAAATCCTGTAATTGTTCCTTTAATTCCTTCAACTCTGGCGGAGCCATACGATACAGGGGAATAGAAATGGGCTGAGTGCCCTCAGCTAACTCAATACAAAAATCAATATCCTTGTCGGGTGGCATACCCGGAAGGTCAGCAGGGAATACCTCTGGAAACTCACGAATCACGGGCACGGACTCTATAGAAGGAACCTCAGCACTAGAATCACGAACATAGGCCAAATAGGCCAAACAACCCTTCTCGACCATGCGCCGAGTCTTCATATACGAAATAACTCTACCAGAAGAATGATTAGGAGTCTCTCTCCACTCTAAACGAGGTACTCCTGGCAAGGCTAAGGTCACTGTCTTGGCATGACAATCCAAGATAGCATGATAGGGGGATAACCAGTCCATCCCTAATATAACATCAAAGTCAACCATATTAAGAAGCAAAAGATCAACCTGAGTCTCCAGACCACCAATAGCTACTACGCAAGCACGGTAGACTCGATCTACCACTATAGAATCACCCACCGGTGTAGACACATGTACAACAGTACTCAAGGAATCACGGGGCATACTCAAATAAGAGGCAAAATATGTAGACACATAGGAGAATGTAGAACCCGGATCAAATAACACTGAAGCCTCTCGGCTGCAAACTGAGACCGTACTTGTAATAACTGCGTCAGAAGCCTCAGCATCAGGACGAGCAAGAAAAACATAACACCGGGGCTGAGCTCCTCCAATCTGAACATCCCTGGGTCTACCTGCTGCAACCTGGCCTCTACCCCTCCCGGCCTATGCTCCACCTCTATGAACCTGAACACCACCTCTGGCACCTCGACCACCACCCCTAGCTGGCTGAGGGGGTGAGGTTGCACCTGATGCGGGAACCATGGCATGGGAACCCTGATACTGAGAACCACCAAAACCTCGGGGGCAAAACCTAGAAATATGCCCCATACCACCGCAAGTGAAGCAAGACTTCGGCTGCTGAGAATACTGACCCTGGAACTGTCCTTGACGACCAAAATGACCACTCTGATAGCTCTGGATCGACGGTGCACTAATGGGAGCTGAAGGTGCACTGCGAGATACCTGGAGTGCCGACTGATAAGGCCTAGGGGGATGACCTCTGCCAAAGGAATCTCTGCCTCCAGATGAGGCACCACTGAAACGGCCGAAATGACGAGGTCTCTTGTCAGACCCCTGACCACCACCCTGGGATAATACCATCTCAATGCGTCTGGCCACATCGGCTGCATCCTGAAAGGAGATATCAGTACCCGTCTCTCTGGCCATCTGAAGCCTGATGGGCTGAGCCAGACCCTCAATAAACCTCCGAACCCTCTCCCGATCAGTGGGGAGTATCATAATGACATGCCTGGCCAGAGTAATGAACCTGGTCTCGTACTGAGTGACGGACATGGAGCCCTGCTGTAGACGCTCAAACTGCCTCCGAAGATCCTCTCTCTGAGTAACTGGAAGGAACTTTCCCAAGAACAACTCGGAGAACTGAGCCCAAGTCAAAGGTGCAGACCCAGCTGGTCTGGTCAAGCAGTAATCTCTCCACCAAGTCTTGGCGGTGCCAGAAAGACGAAATGTAGCAAAATCAACTCCATTGGACTCCACAATGCCCATGTTCCGAAGAACCTCATAACAACTGTCTAAATAATCCTGGGGATCCTCTGATGGTGAACCAGTAAATGTAGTAGTGAATAGCTTGGTGAACCGATCCAACCTCCACAGAGCGTCCGTTGACATGGCTGCTCCCTCAACTGCTGGTGCCACAATACCCGGCTGAACTACTCCGGCTGTCTGAGGTGCCGGAGTCTGGAACTGAGTGGCAAACTGCTCTGGCGTATGAATAGCAGGAGTCTGGGTCACTCCCCCAGCCTGAGATCCAGCTGGTGCAGTAGGAAGAAGACCGGCGTGAGTCACACTCTCCATGAGTCCACTAAGTGGACTAGAGCGTCCTGAAGCACTGGGGTGGCAATGAACCCCTCTGGGACCTGAGCTGGTCCCACTAGGACTGTCTGAGTAGGAGCTGCTGCAAAGTCTACCTGTGGGTCCTCTACTAGAGCTGCTGCTCTAGCTCTGCCTCCGCCTCTAGCACGGCCTCGACCCCTCGTAGGAGCTGCAATAGGAGGATAAGGCTGCTGGTCGGTCGATGAGGAAGCGCGCGTTCTCGCCAACTGCGAGAGAGTAAAATAGAGACTCAATTAGTATTTAGAATTCAACTGGCACTACTGAGAATGAAAGATGTGAAGTAATTCCTAACTTTGCAGCCTCTTGGGGATAAGTACAGACGTCTCCGTACCGATCCCTCAGACTCTACCAAGTTTACCCGTGAGTTGTGAGACCTAAGCAACCTAGAGCTCTGATACCAACTTGTCATGACCCGAAATCCCACCTTCGGCCATGACTGCATCTAACGTTGAACCCGCTAGACAAGCCAACGTTTGAACTATAAAACTCATTAACAACTAAAACGAACGAGATAACTAAGGCATCGATGGTACAATATGAAGGTTAACAAATTAATTAAAAAAAATAAGATAGCAACTTCGAAATAAAACCCATATACAAATCCCAGAACTGGTGTCACATACTCACGAACTGTCTAAGAGATTACTAAAACAAAGGTCTGAAAATAAGTACATATGACTGTCTTTGAACTATAAGATAAGACAGAGCTGAAAGTGAAGGGTAGAAGGTGACGCCAAGGCCCACGAACGTCTGCGGGTCTACCTCGATGTCTCCTGTATGAACTGATGGGATGCTCCGACCGTCAGTGACCACCGGGTCCGGCTGCGTAGTCTGCACAACATAAAGAAGTGCAGGTGTAGCATCAGTACAACCGACCCCATGTACTGAGTAAGTGCTGAGCCTAACCTCGGCGAAGTAGTGAGGAGGCTAGGACCGACAACAATATATGTACCTGTACAATTCTATATAATAACAGGAAAATATCGACGGAAATAAGCAAGTAAAACAGATACGGGGAGAACATGTTGGGGGTAAAAGGGGCAACAAAATGCTAGCACAGTGGAACAGGGTAATAACTGAAGTGTAAAATAATAAAAGCAGGAATTTAACGTCTCAGGACAGATAATGAACAACAAAAGGCACGACATGTCCCCTCGTGCATAATCTCGCAATCACTCGGCACAGAATATCCCCTCGTGCATAAATAGTAACACTCGGCATGGAATGTCCCCTCGTGCAATAAATAATCAACGATTAACACGGCATGTCCCCTCGTGTGATAAGTAACAAACAATCAGCACGACATGTCCCCTCGTGCGATAAATAATAAACGATCAACACGGCATGTCCCCTCGTGTGATAAATAATAAACAATAAGCACGGCATGTCCCCTCGTGCGATAAATAATATAAAAGCAACAATATAATGTGAAAATCAACAATAAGAAGTCTCAAGTGTATGGAAATACTCAATAAAATTCTATCGTCCCGGCAAGGGACTCAGCTATAACCAACCTCGCATCAGAAATACAATTTCAACAGTAAAAGCCTCAACTGAAACAAATAACACAATAACTCCCCATGTCATGAAACAACATCAAGGTATCACTTCTAAATCACCAATTACTCATAGTACATAAAATATTAAGAACACGTTATGATTCATCACTATTGACTCACGGACATGCTTGACCACAACATATAGGCATTCATCACCCCGCCTATACGTTGGACATGAATTACACATAGCAAATAAGACTCTATACCTAATCCCTCAAGCTAAGGTTAGGTCAAACACTTACCTCAGCTCCAAAGTGCAAGTCAAGTCTCTAATACCGCCTTTCCTTTAGAATCCGACTCCGAAACGATAATATCTATGCATAATTAACTCAATAATATCAATAATGACTCATTAACACAGTCCCATAGCCTAATTATACAATTCCTAGCATTCTTCCAAAAATACCAAAATTCGACTCCGGGCCCGCTTGGTCCAAACATGAGGTTCAGACCAAAACCCGATCACCCATACCCCACGAGTTCAAATATATGATTTGCTTCAAGATCCGACCCCAAATTGAGGTTGAATCACCCAAAATTCCCAAAAGCCTAACTTTACCCAAAATCCCTAATTTCTACATTGATTTTAGGCCTAGATTCTAGTGATTAGTTGATGAAAGTAAGAGAAAATGATGTTAAGAACACTTACCTATGGAGCTATGGAGGTTGGAGGGCTTGAATTTCGTTTATGGAGGTTTGGGGAAGAAGGAGGAAGTGAGAAAAGGGTGAAATCCTGTAATGGGTCTGTTTTGGAGTTAATAAAATCACTGGAGAAAATAACTCTATGCGTTCGCAGCCTGTTGACCGTGTTCGCACAGGTTTGACCAAATAGACCTATGCGTTCGCAGGCCAATAGTTGCGTTCGCACAGGTCAAATATCACTCCCCCACCCATGTCCTACCTTACCCAGTGCGGACGCACCCCCCTGCCCGCGTTCGCACTGCCCCGCCTAAACTACCCTCCGCGTTCGCACCTGCTAGAGTGCGTTCGCACTGCTTTGACCCCACAGCCCTCCGCGATCGCATCCTAAGTGGTGCGTTCGCATAGCACAATTACCCCAGCTCCCCCAGACCCCACTTTACTCTATGCGTTCGCATCCTAAGTGGTGCGTTCGCATAGAGTAAATACCTGGACACCAGCAATTCATCAAAAGACCAGATTTTTCATGACTTTTACCCCCGTTAGCTACCCGAAACTTACCCGAGCCCTCGGGTCTAAAAACCAAAAACACACACGACTCCCAGAGCATCCTACGGACTTATTCAAGCTTTTAAATCACCAAAACATCATCAAAAACAAGGAATTAAACCTTAAAACTCATAGAATTTTCTTAAAACTTCATAAAGCTTAACTTTTTCAATTTTGATCCGAAACACGTTATTTCAATTCCGTTTTACACCAAATTTCACAGATAAGTCACATAACATATAATAAACATGTTCCAGGCTCCGGAACCATAATACGGGCCCGGTAACACAGTTTTCACATAATTGTTCATTTTCAAAATCCTTTATTATTTTCAGAAAATAATTTTGTTTTAAAAATTCATTTCTCGGACTTGGGACCTCGGAATTCGATTCCGGGCGTACGCCCAAGTCCTATATTTTCCTACAGACCCTCCGGGACCGTCAAATCACGGGTCCGGGTCCGTTTACCAAAAATGTTGACCAAAGTCAATTTTATTCATTTAATTATCATAAAATTCTATTTTTATCAAATTTCAACATAAAGACTTCCCGGCTACACGCCCGGGCTGTGCACACATATCGAGGTTTAACGGAGGCTTTTGAGGCCTCGGAACACAGATTTAGCTAAAATTACTTAGGATGACCTTTTGGGTCATCACACCTCTGACCCTGAATCTCATGAGCACTCGTAACAGCTTCAATTTCACTTGTCATTTTTTCCTTGGATTTTGTGTTGACAGCTTACCACAAACCGCCCACCTCAAACTATCTTCACAATTCAAAACAAAAGACACGTTAGAATGGACTTAGTCGGTCCTTATTATTATCACTTTTTTTCTTTTTCTTTTTCTTCTTTTTTTTTCACTTTCTTTTTCTCTCTCTTTTTAAAATTTTTATGGTTGTGATCGAATCCGATGGAGATTGCCTACGCATCATGACGCCGCATGAATCAGATCTTGCGTAGTTCGGGAAGATTGAGAATAAAGTAAATAACCAACCTAACTCTTTTGTTTTTTTTAATGTTTTTTTTTGAATTTCCGAAAGGACTTTTAAAGAAGAAAGAAAATATTCTTTTTTTGTTTTTTTTTCTTTTGGATTTCGCTTTTTCTTTTTGGAACTTCGAGAGAAAAACTTCTAAAGAAGAAAGGATTTTTAATTTTTTTTTTTTTTGATTTTTTGATTTTTTTTTTCAAAACTTTTGAAAGAAAGATTTCTAAAGAAGAAAGAAAATATTTTTGGGATTTTTCGAATTTTTATTGAATTTTTGGGGACAAAAGATCTAAAAAAATAGAATATATAATTTTTTTTTGAATTTTGATTTGATTTTCTTTTCGAAAGAGAGACTTCTAAAATGAGAATATATTTTTTGGTTTTAAATTTTGTTATTTGGGGACTTTCTAAGAAAAAACTTCTAAAGAAGGAATTAAAGAATTTTTTTTCTTTGTTTTTGAAAGTTGGGGTCTTAAAACAAAAGACTTTTCTGTAGAAGGAAGTAGAAAAAAATATTTTTGGATTTTTGAAAATTGAAGTCTCAAAGAAAGACTTTCCATAGAAGGAAGTAAATGAAAAAATAAATTTTTTTCTTTTTCGATTTTCTTTTTTCTCTGAAAATTGTGAAAAATAAAAGGTAGAAAATATTTTTTTTGGGATTTTGATTTGATTTGTCTTCTTTCTTTTTTTAATGAAAGATTTCTACGAAGAAAAATATTTTTTGGGTTTTAAAAAAAAAATTCTTATTACTTTATTTGAGATTTTCTATAAAAAACTTCTAACGAAGGAACTCAAGGAAAATATTTTTGGATTTTTAAAAATAGGGGTCGAAACCGATGAGGTTTGCCTACGTATCTCACATCCGGTGAGAATCAGACTCGCGTAGTTCTGTCAATTTTGACGGAAACGGGAAAACATGATATTAACTTATTTTCATTTTTCTTTTGAAGTACATTTTCTCTTTCTCCATCTTTCAAAATTTTGGCAGAGTTTCATGACATTTTCAAGTATCGGGGTTTTCAAAAATCGTGTAAATTTTCTATCCTATCTCACCCTTGGTTTTTCTACTATTTTTTCTTTGTTCGGTCAACAAACAAGCTGAAACAAAATATTGTACACATAGCAGGTAAGATGCATCAGGATGGTCTTTTATTTCGGGTTCACCTGTCCTAGACGGACCCAACCCCTGTGTTGAGTCCCCTAAGTCAAATGCACGTGATGCAAATAANTGTTCTAGACAAGGCTTACCCGAGCGTACAGCTCGAGCCGAGGTCGGGGCAGCGTACCGGGAATACAGAAGCTTCACCGTGCAACTTTTCCGTACCCCGTTCTAAAATTTGGATGACTCTAACAGAAAAGAAGTCACACGAAGTGCACACTTCCCAGATGATTTAGAAGGCTCACGGAGAAGAAGGGTTTCGGCACAGTTTTATACGCAGTTCAGATAATATCAAAGCGGTAAATGAGGAAATTAGCACATTAGGTTTAAACACGTAAAATCAGATAATGAAAGCCAAAATATAACTGTTATATAGGCTTGAATTCTTGAACCCTAAATCAGAGATTCTGGGTTCGATCTGCAGCAGAGTCGCCAGAGCTGTCACATCTCATTTTTCACTATCCCCGGATTAATGAAGGGGGTAATAAGGGAGTTTTTCCACTTTAAGTGACATTATTCGGATTTGAGATTTATTTTAGTTTTCAGAGTCGCCACCCGAATTTTTGACGATGTTCCGGGATACCGTTTTATTGAAATCCCAAACCGAGGAAATTTAGACTCTGTTTTAAGTTGTCTGCGACCAGAAATCCGAGTAAGGAATTCTGTTAACCCGGGAGAAGGTGTTAGGCATTTCCAAGTTCCGTGGTTCTAGCACGGTCGCTTACTGTTAATATTTGGCCTAAGTTATCTGATTATTTACGTATTTTAGCCTATTATGCGTTTAGCCCTTTAACTTTTAACCGCTTTTAGTGTTTATGGATTTATCTTGAAATAAGTCACGATGGCGTGCACTTGTTTATTTTTGGACACATTGTAATTGCGCCACATGAAATGCACCCGCGATTACAACATGTGATTTTTATTATTGTTTTGAGTTAGAGTCGGGGACATGAGTTGCCACACCCGAGTGTAGATTATATAGTCATGACGGTTAAAAATGCATATTTGAGGCGATACTCAATTATTCTCTAAGTTTTGGAATTTTTTTATTATCTAAAAGAGGTATATTTAGCTTACGGGATATGTATATATAAACTACTTGTGATATTTATGGATTTATCTTGGAACAAGTCACGATGGCGTACACCTGTTGTTTTTGGACACATCGCAACCGCGTCACATGAAATGCACCCGCGATTTACTACATGGTTAATTTTATTATTGTTTGAAGTTAGGGTCGGGTCACATGAAATGCACACCCGAAATGGAGATTGTGTATCACGACTATGCCATAGTCATGATGATTTAATTATGTGTCTAAAGCAAACTACGATTGTTGATAAGTTATTTCCTACATTTGAGAGAAATTTTAAAGGTCAGTGCGTTATGGAATTTGTTTGAACAAGCTCCGGTATCGCGCACTTGTTTATCTAAGGAATTTCCAACAGGGAAGTTGCTATATCTGCTTCACCTAGCTATCAGCATTGCATGTTTCCGATAGTAGAATAGAAATGCAGCTGCGGGAAAAGAAATATACTAGATTCGTTTACCTATTTCTTTAGATAAAATACAAAATACGTTAGAACTACTTCAAAACTAGTAGCACTGCTTTGCTCTTCCCATCAACCACAAAGTTGAAGAGGAATAAAAATATCTTTACCTTTTAGTATTAAAAAAGATTCAATTGCAGTCAAACAGACAAAGAAAGAGACAGATTTTAAATGTCAAAGAGCACTTCTGATTGCTCCCAAGTTTCTTAACAAATTCCTTCTTTCTAAGTTATCAAGAAAGACAAAACCAACAATGAAAGAAGGAGCTTAAACAATACACCTACTTGAAACATCTATTCAATCAAGCCAAAGAGATTTATACAAGAGGCAAATTTCTCTGGCACTCCACTAACGCTTAGATTTAACATAAAGAAATTACATGCCTAATGAAGAGTTCAAAACAGTAAGGTCTTAAGGTTAAATTATGAATTGCAATTCAATGTATCTAAACCAAATAAATTCAAGATTATAAATATTTAATCACAGAAATATCACAGGACATGTAGCAGGAAAAGATTCAAATTGAATAAACTTAAATAGACAAGAGAAAATGAAGAAAGAACCTGTTAAGCAAACCTTTTTTTCTTTCAATATATGAGAAATAGAACTTCTGAAGCAGCTTCACAAAAGATGGAAATCTGCTAAAACTGAAATTCCTCCAATTGACAATGGAAAACTTAGCAAATGTACACTTCCTCGATCCCAAAAGTCCACCGAGAAACAACAATAAAAATCGAACGGCGGAACCGGAAACCGAAATTTCATCTCAGATTCTCAAAACCTTTGATTTCCCTTTTTCCGATTTCTGTCCAAACACTTCTCCATTTTTTGTAATTGTTTTCAGGTTGTTCAAAGAAACATGGAAAGAAAAATGAAAGAGGAGGTCACAGGAAGTAGCAGCAGTAACAATCAAGCCTTTTGGTTGACTTAATCTTCATTTTTCCTAAAAAAAATCGAACTCTACTGTTTGAGGTGTGTGCGTGTGTGGATTGCAGCTGAAACTTGGTTAGGGGAGGTGCTGCTGTCTGTCTAGGTTGTCCATCTTAGGGGGTGAGGGAGGAAGACGATGGGACCAAGGGGAAACGCGCTATAGGGAAAGGAAGATCTTTTTTATAGTCCCTTTTTGTATCTAATTAGGTCTCTATTATATAGAGAAGAATATTAGGGTTGTAATGTGGGGAATTTGGTTGAGTCTGGGATTTTGGGCTCTGAAATTAGGTCAATTTGAAACAAGGACAAATTTTATCTTTAAAAAATAGTCATCTTACTACTAATTAAATTTCTTTTATCAAAACGACCAAATTAATATTTTAACTAATTAAATAAACTAATTGATTAAACTAATGTATATTTTTTGTGACTTTTATATATTAATCTATCAATTAAAGAGTAATTAATTTCTAAAAATGCGAATTAAACCTAATATTACATGAAATGAAAAAAGTGATAATTTTTTATGATTTTTCTATGATTTTGAAATATTAAACATGCATGAAATGCAACTAAATAAAGAAAAGTTCCTAAAATTCATTAAAAGTTATTTTTTGATTATTTTTAGGAATATTTTCATACGGGGCAAAAATTGGATGTTCACAGTGGAAGTTTAGGCCTTTTTCAACCTGTATATTATCAAAAATAACTATTACACGGAAAAGGACATAAACCTTAGTCTCCATAGCATGATGAAGAATGATAGCTTTCATTCTTATAAACATTTGAACACAAAAAGCATGACTAAATTAGGAGGGGTCCTCCTGTGCATTTTTAGCTATAAACAACACAAAAAGATGCTATGTACACAGCAAGCAGGACTATACAAGATCTCACAAAATGATTCTTCCTTGCCTTATTCTGAAATTTGGGATGTTATTTCGGTCCAGTCTCAAATTTGCTTTTACTAACTCAGGTAACGAGCTAGCTTCTTCAAATATGACTTGATTTCTCAAACTTTTCCCATATTTTGCAAGTTGATCAACAACATTATTACCCTCTCTGTAAGTATGAACAAAAACAAAATTAGCTTTACTCCAAAGTTCAATGATATGGCCGATGATATCTTTGCACGGCCAAGGAGGTTTCATTTTGTTGTTAATCAGATTAACCACCAACTGGGAATCAGATTGCACTATAATATAAAAAGATATTCTTCGGATACAAAGTTTTAGCCCATGTAGTATAGCTTTAGCCTCAGCAAAGTTTTTACTACTCTGGCCTAATATTTTGCAAATGCCAAAATAAAACATCCTTGTTTATCTCTGAAAATACCTCCACCTCTAGAGCTGCCTAGATTTCCTTTGGAGCAGCCATCAATATATAATTTTAGCCAACCTTCCTCAGATTTCTTCCACAGTATTTGTTTTCCATCTTCACAGAGTGGGCACAATTCGCCCCAATGTTGATATAAGTGTAATTAGGAAATTGACTATTCATAAAGATAGTCATATATTTGCACGCTTGCTTAATAATGAAAATCCACGACATATTAATATTTTCAAATTTAGCAGCACATTTACTTTTCCATACCTCCAAACAAGCAATTATTGGTAGGCATTGCAAAAGTACTGCATGAACTCCATTTTTTGCTTATGAAAGCCACCAAGACATAAGAAGTTGCCTGATATCTCCGTCTCTTTCTGATGACCCATGGGGTCATTTTATGAATTTAGATTCCGTTCTAGACTTAATAGCTTTAAAAATAATAATTTTAAATACCTCAATTTGCGTGCGCAGTCCGGGCGTGAAGCCGGAAAGTTTTTATGTGAAAATATGAGAAATAGTAATTTCTAGAGTTAAAATTTGATTAAAGTTGACTTTGGATAACATTTTGAGTAAACGGACCCGGATCTGTGTTTCGACGATCCCGTAGATTCGCAGTAAAATATGGGACTTGGGTGTATGCCCGGAAATGAATTATGAGGTCCCAAGCCTTAGAAATCAATTTTTGAAGAAATTGTTTTGCCAAAATATTAATGAAATAAATAAAAGAATTAATGTTTGAAACCATTGGTATCGGGCCCGTATTTTAGTTCCGGAGCCCGGTACAGATTTGATATAGTATTTAAAGGTTAACTGTGAAATTTGATGAAAACGGAGTTTATTTGACGTTATTCGGACATCCGGTTGAGAAGTTATGAACTTTAAGTGTTCTTGAGGAAAATGATGAGTTTTGAGGTTTAATTCATAGTTTTACATGTTATTTTAAAGATTTGATCGTACAAGAAAGTCCGTATGATATTTTTAGACTTGCGTGCATGTTTTGTTTAGAGCCCCGAGGGCTCAGGTGAGTTTCGGATAGGCCGCATGAAGTTTTTGCACTTAAAGGTTCTGCTGCATCTGGTGTGCCATTTTTTTTTGTCATTGCGTTCGCATGACCCAGTCGCGAACGCATAGTGAAAATAGGCGGGGGGTCATTTTTGCTCTATGAGAACGCGGTTGGGGCCCCGCGAACGCATAGAGTTAGTTGGGCCTGGGGGAGCCGCCTGACTTTGCTCTACGCGAACGCACCTCTGCAACCGCGAACGCAGAGGCCCAAGGAGCTAAAGCTCCGTGAACGCATGCCTTGAGACGCGAACGCATAGGTCTGGGGCCATGACCCTATGCGAACGCGGCCACTGTGCTGCGAACGCGAAGGTCACCCGCCCAGCAATATAAAAACACTTTTAAAAACGGGCAGAACCCTTTCTTCTTCATATTTTCGAACCATACGATATAGACGAAACGAGCAAATGCATAACTTCCATAAGTGACTGTATTCATAGGAGTATTAGAGGTGCCTATGTTCTTGAATTCCTATGTATATTATTATTACATCTTCTGTTCATGGGTCTCAGAAAGACGTCAGTTGATAAATTTTATTTCATAATATTAATTAGAGGCATAATGGTCTCATGTGACATCCCGCATTTTTGTATGTTAAAATTTCGGCGTAAGCTAATCGACGTAAATTCGTGAAGGTGAGGGTAAGCAAATCAAAGAAAATAAATTTTCTTCAAAGTTTAACATGTTGGGATAAAATATGGCCCGAGCTAAAATACCCGATATTATGAACTAGTGCTATACAAGGTACCACATGACCATAATAGTAATATGTATAAGGTGTGCTAAAAGTAAGAATTGGATAAGTTTGAGGGATCTTACCTTTAACGTGGCAGCCCATGAAATTGTTAAGAAAAACCACTAAGTGACAAGATAATGTTTTCTTACCCCCTCCCACCCCCACCCCTTAAAGATTAGAAGATGAAGCATCACGTTACAGAGAGATTGCATGCGCGATTTGCAATGATTGGAGCATCAATGTGAGATTTTGCAAATTTAAGGGAAGTATGGTGCAATCTTTCTCAAGAATATCATATAGAATTTTTCCCACTTCGATTCACCATTTCATGTTGTTACAATTGACGTGTGTTAGAGGGATTGTCAAGAGAATCGACTCAGGTATGTTAAAACTATCTCTTCTTTCTTTTGGCATGATCTATACGACACAAACGGAACGAGCAAATGCACAATTTCATAAGTGACTCTATTCATAGAAATACTAGAGATGCTTATATTCTTGATTCCCCATGTGTCATATTATTCTATCATTTGTTCATGGGTCTCATAAAATACATAAGTTTATAAAGTTTATTTCATGACATTACATAAAGTTTATTTCATGACATAAGTTTGTCCATTGATCCGCTAGGAGTGGAAATCAAACTTTAGAGAGTTGCCAACTTGGGTCTTTCACAATAGCGATCAGCGATGAAATTTCTGTAACAACCTAGTCGGTCGTTCCGTAGAACTCGTATTATTATTACTATTTTTTCCTTGTCATACATTGGTTATACTATTTATGATGTGTCGGAGTTGGGTGGCTCGGGGTAAGAATGGTTGTAATGAGAATTGAGACACTTAGTCTCTAAAAGTAGCTTTATAGTTGGAAAAGTCAACTGGGAGTTGACTTATTGGTAAACGATCTCGGAATGCATATTTTATGGCCCAGATAGCTTCGTTAGGTGATTTGGGACTTAGGAGTGTGTTCCGAATGTTTTTGCGATGTTCAGTGTAGAATTAGGCTTGAATTGGCGAAAGTTAGTTTTTGGTGGTTTCCGGTCATCAGTGGAAAATAGGCTATCAGGGTCGGAATGGAATTCTGGAAGTTGGAGCAGGTTCGTAATGTCATTTTGGATATGTGTGCAAATTTTCAGGTCAATCGGAGATGTTTTGGATAGTTTCGGCATCGTTGGTGGAATTTAGGAATTTCAAAGTTCATAGGCTTGAATTTGATGTGATTTTGGTGTTTTGATGTCATTTTGGGTGTTCTGAGGTTGCGACTAAGTCTGGATGATCATTTATGACTTTTTAGTATTTTTGGTTAGGGCTCCGAGGGGCTCGGGATTGATTTCGAATGGTGAACGGGGATTTTTGGACTTGAAATGTGCAGCATCAGCTGCTGGTGTTCTGTTACGGTCATTTCCGCACCTACGGATATTTGACCGCAGGTGCGAGCCACAGAAGGGGTGAGAGTGGTCGCAGGTGCGGGTTCTGAGACCCTTGGAGGAAGACCGCAGAAGCGGTTGATTTGGCAGCATCTGTGGGCCGCAGGTGCGACACCTGGGCCGTAGGTGCGAAGTTTGAGTGTTTAATGAAAAATCGCAGGTGCGGTTATGTTGAGCGCAGGTGCGGTCCACAAGTGTGAGAAATAGAGCCGCAGGTGCGAAACGTCTGGGCAGAAAGTATATAAGTTGGACTTTGCGATTTTTAGTCTTCTTTTTACCATTGTTCTAGCGGGTTTCGAGCTTTTGGAGGGTTTTTGAAGAGGATAACGATTGTTCTTCATTAAGGTAAGGTTTTTTGAAAAATAGAGAATTAGGGCTTGAGATTAAGAGACCTTCTAAGGGTGATTTGAGGGGTCATTTAGACTCCGATTTCAGCGTCCTTTATATGTATAGACTCGTGAGAGGATGAGGATCATTTTGGTATAAAGTTTGTCGAGTTTCGAGACGTTGTCCTGGGGGTCGGGTTTTGGCCAATTTAGGGAATTTTGCTTAAAATTGATATTTTTCGATTGGGTTTCATCTCCCTAGCATATTTTGACGTGAAAAATCTGACTTTAATAGATTCGGAGCATTCGGAGGTTGATTCGAGGGACAAGAGTGTTGCGGAGTAGCTTTTCGGGCTAGTTTGAGGTAAGTAATGTCTTTAAATCATGTCCTGAGGGTATGAAACCCCGTACTTTATATCATTTCACTATTTTGGAGTGACACACACACTGGATGACGAGTGTGGGGCGTGCACGAATTTGGAATTTGGAAATTGGTTCCTCCTGAGGCAACTATTGAGTTGCGAAACTATTTTTAAATCATATGTTAAATAGTATTACTATGTTTTTGATATATTTGGGCTGTAAGCCACATTTGGGGCCTAGTGTCGATCTGTTTAGACACCTTGGGGGCTTTTTCCTAACATTCCTCACGTAGAAATTATGATTTTACACTCAGTCCTTCTTGCTAAATTGTTTGACACTCAGATTTGTTGATATTATTAATTCCTGAAATGAAATACTGTTTTGGGTCGAGAACCCCGTTTATTTATGGCCCTAGTGGCATGTTGAGAGTGTCTTCCTGAGTGAGGCCGAGAGCCAATATTGTGAGAATATTTATGATATGAGAGAGCCCGAGTGCTAGAGTGATTGATGCCATGATTTGGCTATTTATAGCGCTTGGACTGTAGGAGCCCCTCCGGAGTCTGTACACACCCAGTGAGCGTAGGTACCTGCTGATTGCGAGTGGCGAGTGGCGAGTGGCGAGTGGCGAGTGGCGAGTGCTTGGGAGGCATGAGTGACTGTGAGATGCTGAGTGATTGTTACAGAGTGATGGTGAGGTGCTGAGTGACTAATTATGAGTGATGATTTGGCCTGATGGGCGGTTTATAATGATATTTTGCTAAGTTTTTTATTATGATTCATTTCATCTTTCATACTGAGATTTTTGGGAATTTTACTGAGAAACTGTCACTCCCCAAAATCGAGGGACACGACCGGCGCTCGACCGGGTAGCCCCAGTCAAGACGACCTGGATTCCCTTTTCCATCCCACGTATTACCCCATGATTCCAATGTACATTATTCAATTGTAATTTAAACACATTCTTAAAACCTGGATTTAAATTCGAGATTTCTGTCATTACCCACATGTGGTACAATACTTACAAAATATACATAACATATAGGTTCACTTTACGTGGTCTACAAGTTATACTGTCCAAAATACTGTAACGACCCAGCCGGTCATTTTGTGTGTTGGGACTCCGTTCCCATGAATGACTCTTTCCATAGCGGCTACTCGTGCCTTATGACTTGTGTGGGCAGGTAGTTCGAGATTCGGAAGTGATTTGGCCAGTTCAGGAACACTTGGTTCCTGAAGGCTAGCCTATTTGGCTAATTTTGGTTCCGAGTAGCATTTTGAGCAAACGACCTC
>MDKH01221101.1:0-29095 GCA_005239495.1 Nicotiana undulata
AGGATTTCCCTTAAAAACACATTCTTGACATACTTGGCAAATTCAATTCCGAGCCTCGACGTCTGGAAATTATATTTCTTGAAGAAACACGCTATACATCGCCTAAGGATCAGGATTAACTCAATTAATCATCCCTCAATGGCCAAAAAATCGGAATTCACATTTTCATCAAACCCCTCTTTCTTCCCCCAATAATTTCTTATGAATTCTATGGATTTGGAAGAGGAAATTCCCAAGGAATTGAAGAAATTAACATGCGGAGGGTTAGGGAATCACTTACCTGAGTTTCTAGGTCGAAATACCCATTCTGGAGCTCTTGGGGTCGTCAACAATGGAGGAAATATGATTTTTGGGAAAAGAATTCACGACTTGGGTTTTTTATAAGACTGCCCAGCAGTTTCCGCACCTGCGGGAAATTGGCCGCTCCTGCGGAAAGAGGCCTGGGCACTGGGGGGGATTCTCGCAGGTGCGGACTTGCACCTGCGGGAAATTGGCTGCACCTGCGATTGGCCTGGGCCCTGGAGGAGGTCGCGCCTGCGGGCCTTTGTTCGTGCCTGCGAGAAGAGGGGTCGCCCCTGCGGCTGGAGCTGCTCCTGCGAAGGGTTTTCTGCTGGTGCGAACCCGCGCATGCGGCTCATGGACCGCAGGTGCGGTCACACCAGTAAATTCCCACCAGCAGTTCAATTGCTGGTTTTTGCCCCCGTTCGGGGTCCGGGAGACCCCTGGGCCCACCCGAGCCCTCGACAAATATACCAACAAGTCCCAAATCACATGACAAACTTGCTCGAGCTCCCAGAACACTAAAAACATCATCCAAACTAGAAATCACCCTCCAAAACCCCTTAGTTTCAAACTTAGGATTTCAAGAAAAATCTCAATGGCTCACCAATACGCCGAACGGGTCTATACTGCTCGGAATGACCCCAAATTTTGCGGACAAGTCATAAATGACTATACGGAACTATTTCCAGTTCCGGAATTCCATTCGGACCATGATATCACGAGGTCCAATTCCAGGCTGAATTCCAAATCACATGAAATCCTGAATTTCAATTCAGGTGCCGAAATACTCCCGGGTCATCAGAAACCTGAGGCGAACACACTCCCAAGTCTAAAATCATCATCCGCAGCTGCTGGAGCTGTCAGAACTCGATTCCGAGGTCGTTTTCTCGAAATGCTGCTCGGAACCAAAATTAGCCAAATAGGTTGGCCTTCAGGAACCAAGTGTTCCTGAACTGACCAAATCACTTCCGAATCTCGAACTACCTGCCCACACAAGTCATAAGGCACGAGTAGTCGCTATGGAAAGAGTCATTCACGGGAACGGAGTCCCAATACACAAAACGACCGGCTGGGTCGTTACAATTTTGATTAGAGTCTGCGTGAAGAAACAATTAAGACTCAAGATCAAGCTTCAGAAGACTTGTAGATAGGAATTTTGTAACTCGTAGCTGATTGGCTAGTTTAGTATTTTTCATTTTTGATTTTGGTGTAATAAGGAGCTCAGCAAGCAGTAAGCAGCAGCAACAGCAACAGCAGTGAAATCACAGCTTCCCGGTAGTCCCAGCTACCAAAACTTCCAGAACTACACCGACCTGATTCCTTTAAAGCCAAGGATATGTAGGCAACCTGTGAAGCAAGGTTCAGTCAAACGTTTTTCAAATTGCTTCCAAATGGAGTACCAAACGGGCAAAATTGCTCGTAGTTGCTCACTTTATCTTTGCCCGAAAACTCTTCATGTTCTCAAGCAAAGAGGGGCTACTGTGAACACCCAATTTGCCCCGCAAGGAAATTACTCCGAACAATAATCAAAAATATTTTTTAATGAATTTTAGGAATTTTTCTTTATTCAGTTGCATTTCATGCATGTCTAATATTTTACATTATAGAAAAAACATAAAAAAAGTCGTCACATTTTTATTTCATGCCATCTTAGGTTTAATTTGCATTTTTAGGAATTAATTACTTATCAAATTATAGACTTAATGCATTGAAATTACAACAAATAATACTTCAGTAGTTTCACATGCATTTTTAGCTAATTAATTAGTTAATTAATAGAAAATAACAATAATTAGCTTAATTTTACAAAATAGGCTTAATTTGCGAATATGGGGTTAAAATGGCTACAATTTAAGCTTGATTATTTGCTGAAGAGAGAAAGGAAAGGCAGCTATTTGGGCCAAGCATTTTCGGCAGCCCAATTACCAAAATCTGCCCCTTTTTGGCCCAAACCCGGTCCAGAACCCACGACCCGCTAACCCGACCCGTTTTCCCCTCTTTTAAAACAAGACCTAGACCTAATCTCTACGGACCTAAGTGCCATTTTCTTATTTTCCCCTTCTTCTTCCTCACCTCACACATAGACCAAAAAATGAAAACCAGAGACCCCCTCTCTAGAAAATAAGAACAGTGCCCCATCACTAACCTTCTCTAATCACTTCTTCATCAGGGCAGTTCTCAAAGCAGAGAACAAAAAGAAGGAAAAATCCCTCCTCCAAGTTGCCGCCATTCCCCCCTCACAACGCCACCTCCAACAGGATATAAGCTCGCTGGAAAACCCATTACCACCAGCCATTCTCCTTCATCTCGACCCCAAAGAACTTTATATCCAAACATGAAAAGACACAAAAACAGATACAAAAATAAATCGAGAAAAAAAAAGAGAAAAAAATAATGAAAAATCGAAGTATAAAAGAGGATTATGGAGTTGTCCCAGATTTCAGTTCATCCATTCGATATTTTCTGGGATTTTTAAATCGATCGAGCTTTTAAAATTGCGGGTTTGTCAATTCTGCTTGTTTCCTGGATTTGCTGAGCTTCGCTTGAGTATCCTTGAGTCGACCAGATATAAAGATTCTGGTCGTAGATCTCGGTTGAGGTCTTTAGTTTGTTTCGAGTCAGTTGTTGTAATCGCCAAACTTCATTGATTGGAAAGCTATAATTCAGGTTCATATCTTTCTCTTTGATTTCTTTTATCTAAAATAATGATGATATTCTACTCTTATCGCGTGACATTCTGTCTCACTGTTTGGTTATGGTACTTCACTGTTTGGTTGTGTTTGAGATTTGAAATTCATTCGCATGTGCGTATTTTTTAGGCCTATTGTAACTGTTTCTTGAAAATTGAAGGAGTGTGTCTTTAATTTTTGCATTTGTTGATCTTTTCCCATTAGTTCATTTGGAGATGTGCAATCTTTCATATTAATCTCAATCGGAACAGTTTGAATGATTGCTTGTAGTCTCACTTAGACTTTATGGGGCTTAGTGTATATGGATAGACATCTTCTGTTATCTATAAACTAAAGAGTGGTGTAAGGATGTGTGTATGTATGTGAATTGATTCCATATATACATTTTCTGTGTGTGCGTGTGTATTAATGCCATGTTTAAGTTAACAACAAGAAATGTGGAAATATCTATTCTGATTGTTTAGTTGCTGTTAAACCGTGGTGCTTTAAGGTGGATTTTGCTTCTATCTAAGCTATAAGCTAAAGTTCCCATATTAGTCTCATTGGTTTTGAAGACAAAATGAGGGATGTATTGGAACACACCTTTTGAATTCATTTAGTTGTCTCTATTGAGGTTCTAGTAGCTTTGTGCTAATTGTGGTCGTTTAAGAACTCTTGCTTAAACAACATGCTCCTCTAAGACCCCTTTCCTTAAGGACCCATGTTAGTTCATTGCATTAGTAATGACCTAAATGCATTGGTTATGAAGCAGGAGGTAAATTTGTTTGTTTGAGAACCCCCTGGAGTTCATGTACGTATCAGTGAACCTAACTATGCAAGTCACCTGTTTTTAGAACCTTCCTTGATTTGGTTTGATCTCTCTTAATGTGTTAATTTCGGGTATGCATTTCATGTGACTCGACCACAGCTTTAAACAATGATAAAATCTCACTTAGCAATCGCGGGTGCATTTCATGCGACGCGGTTGCGATGTGTCTAAAAACGACAAGTGCATGCCATTGTGACTTGTTCCGAGATAAATCCACAAATATCAAACTTTGGTTTATACACATATTACGAGAAGCTAAAAAATACCTCTGTAGATAGAAAACCTAGAAAATAATTGAACATCGCCTCAAATAGGCATTTTAAAATCGTCACGACCATAGTCTTGACTATAAAATCTACACTCGGGTGTGGCAACTCATGTCCCCAACTTTAACTCAAAACAATAATAAAAATCACATGTTGTAATTGCGGGTGCATTTCATGTGGCGCAGTTATAACGTGTCCAAAACAAACAAGTGCACCCCATCGTGACTTGTTTCAAGAAAAATCCATAAACGTCAAAAGCGGTTAAAATTTAAAAAGCTAAATGCACAATAGGCTAAAACACGTAAACAATCAGATAATTTAGGCCAAATAATAATAGTTAAGCGACCGTGCTAGAACCACAGAACTCAGGAATGCCTAACACATTCTTCCGGGTTAACAGAATTCCTTACTCGAATTTCTGGTCGCAGACAAATCAAAACAGAGTAAAAATTCTTTGGTTTGGGATTTTCAAAACAAAACGGCGTCCCGGAGCATCGTCAAAAATCTGGGTGGCGACTCTAAAATAATAATAAATTCCAAAACCGAATAATGTCACTTAAAGTGGAAAAACTCCCTTATTACCCTTTGTTAATCCGAGGTAGTAAAAAAGGAGGTGTGACACTATACATATATAGCGCACCTATATAGTGTGTTATACATATATAGTGCGGTTATTGTAACGACCCAACCGGTCGTTTTATGTAATCGGATCCCGTTCCCCTATATAAGTCTTCCCATAGAGGCTTCTTGTGATTTATGACTTGCGGGGACTGGTGGTTCAGGATTTGGAAGTGCTTTGAGAGGTATAGGAATACTTGGTTCCTTAGGGTTGGCCTATTTCGCCAAGTTTGACTTCGATCAACATTTTTAGTAAACGACCCCGGAATCGAGTTCCGACATCGTCAGTAGTTTCGTATGATGATTTCGGACTTGAGCGTATGTTCGGAATTGGTTTTCGATAACCCGGGAGCGTTTCGTCGCCCGATATAGAAATAAGGATTTCCTTAAGTTTGAAATTTGGTTTGAAACGCGAGTTTATGTTATCGAGGTCCGAATGTGATTCCGAGACAGGGAATAGTTCCATTATGTCCTTTACGACTTGTCTGCAAAATTTGATGTCATTCCGAGTTGTATAAGTCGGTCCGGCGCATTTTTATAGAAATCAAGAACTTGAAGTTTCTTAAGTTATGGTTTTAGGGGTTTTGGGGTATGATTTTGAGATTTAGCATTGTTTTGGGCATTCTGAAGGCGTGAGAGAGTCCGTATTATGATTTAGGACTTGTTGGTATATTTGGACGAGGGCTCGGGTAGGCCTAGGTGCCTCTCGGACACCAGACGAGGTAAAAAACCAGCAAAATTAGCTGCTGGTGCACCTGGTTCTGGTGTGACCACAAGTGCGGTCGCCCAGTCGCAGGTGCGGAACCGCTCCTGCAATCCCAGCCTCGCAGGTGCGGATCCAATTCCGCAGGAGCGGAGCCGCGGGTGCGGGCCAAGTCCTTCCCGTCCATCTCCGCAGGTGCGAGCCCCAGCTCGCTGGCGCGAGACCGCAGGTACGGTCCTCGAACCACAGGTGAGGAACCCCTGTAGGTCAGGCAATGTATTTTCATTTAAACACAGGATTTCCTTCATTCTTTTCATTTTACACCTCCACTGAAGACTTGAGAGCTTGGGAAGAACTCTCCACAACCTAGCTACTGTTAAGGTAAGGGAATTCTACCCTAGAGTTAGATTAATACATGAATTATTAATGGGATTAACTACTAATTGGTGGGAAAATCAAGATTTGGGATAGTAACCTAGGGTTCTTAAGGAAAATTATGACTTACCCACTTGATGCTATGAATTCAGGTAGAAATTGTTTTGATCCTTAGGCTATGGGTGAGTGATTCCTTCGAGAATTTTCGGAATTTAAACATGCGGTCCCGGGGTTGAATTTTGGGAATTCTTCAAGAATGATGATTTTATTGAATAAATAGGATAATTTCCCCACATTGAGCATGAATTGATATAATTGTACACCTTTTGTCTAGTTGCGAGTCCTCGGGTGTAGAGTTCGGAGTTTTGGGCACATTCGTGGTCCGAGAGGTAGATTCGACACGAGGTGAGTCTCCTTTCTAACCTTGTAAGAGGGAATTGTCCCCATAGGTGATTTATATGCTATGTGCACTTGTTATGGGAGCTACGTACGCACCAAGTGACGGGAGTCCGTACGTAGCGGTTATGATTGTTATGTCCGGGTAGTTACGCCCTCAGCATGCCTTATATGCTTCCTTGTAATGCCTTATATGCTTCCTTGTATTGCCATATGTACTATGAGATCATGTTATGTATAGTATTGTTTCTCTGAAGTTTTATGGAAATTGTTGATTTGAAAGGAATTGGTTATGGAAAGTAAGTTTTATAAGTTATTGAGTGTGCATGTGACCGCTTCGCAATTTACATTCCGCGAGCGATGTGTGATTTCCCCCACTCTCACGGGAGCAGGCCGTACGCCACGGCGGATTGAAAGGTGCACTTTTGGGACGGGCCGATCGATCCTCGGCAGTGCTCATAGATGATACAATTGAGAATGCACTTTTGGTACGGGCCGTTCGATCCTCGGCAGTGCATGGACGAGAATTGTACTATGATATGATATGATTACATTAAGAGATGCACTTATGGGACAGGCCGTTCGATCCTCGGCAGTGCATTGATATTTTCCTTATGACTCTGGCCGGTTTTCTTATTCCTGTGTGCGCATGATTATTTGACATTGTTTCATGGATATTGACTTGTATTAGATATTTGGGGGAAAGAATGTGGCCATTGTTAATGTTCCAGTATTTACTTGGATTTCTGTGCTTTATACATAATTGCTACTCACTATCTTACATGCCTACTGCTTTTTGTTATATCCTGTCGCATATTATACTGTTGGACCTTAGTGAGTGTCGAGTCAACCTCTCGTCACTACTTCTTCGAGATTAGACGGGATACCCATTGGGTACATATTTATTTAATATGTACTCATGCTGCACTTCTGTACTTAATTGTACAGGTTTTGAGGCTGGTGCATCTGGTTATCAGACCGGATCTTGATATTGACCGTAACGGACCTAACTTCACGGTGAGTTGCTTCCTCTGGCGATCCCCAGCAGCACTACGGAGTTTCCTTTACTTTTGTTTCCCGTCTATTTATTCAGACAGTGGGATTGTATATTCTATCTTTTGGTTATCCTGTTAGTATGCCCGTGACACTCGTTACACTAGTTCCTGGCACACACGTAGTGGTTGTTTACAGATTTTGGGATGTATATATATATATATACTTGTATTTTGGCTCGCACTTCTTTATAGCTATTTTATCTACCACTGGGTTATTATCCTTCGATATCATGATTTGACTTGTTAAATTCGGTAAATGGGTGAATAATTGAATCAAGTAAGAGAAGCAGTTAGTGAAATTTACGTTGGCTTGCCTAACCCCACTGTTGGGCGCCATCATGACCTGGATTAGGATTCTGGGTCATGACAACGTCGTATCAGAGCTCTAGGTTCACGTATGTCTCACGAGTCACGGGTAGGCTCAATAGAGTCTTACGGATCGGTACGGAGACGTCTGTACTTATCTTCAGGATGCTATAGGGTGTTAGGAAACTCCCCTTTATCCATATTCTATCGTGCAATCGATGATTTACTCAACTTCTTATTCTATTCTCTTACAAAATGGTGATGAAGCGCGCATCCGATGTTCCTGATCCGGGCGATGCCGCTACCCCCGCTGCTCGAGGTCATGGTAGAGGCAGGGGTAGGGCACCTGCCCGAGGTAGGGGTGAGGGCGTACCAGAGCTATACCAGTCGCACCACCACCAGAGGAACCTATCATAGATGAGCAGGATGAGGTGCCTCCAGTAGCACCTGCCCTAGTGGACTTCATGACGGCGCCAGACCTCCAGGAGGTCATGGGCCGTATGCTGAGATTCATGGACACCATGTCCCAGGCTGGCTTATTTCCAGCAGATCCTGCCACTTCTCAGGCGGGAGGGGAAGTCCAGACCCCTACCGCACAGGCCGTAGGACAGGAAGCAGCAGCCCTAGGGCCCAGGCCAGTTGTAGAGGGTGATCAGCAGAAAATGTTAGACAGATGGACTCGATTGCACCCTCCAATCTTCGGGGGTGAGCGAGGCGAGGATGCCCAGGATTTTATTGATAGGTGTAGGGTTAGACTGCACAACATCAGGATTTAGGAGTCACATGGAGTGGATTTCACTACATTTCAGTTGGAGGGCGGAGCTCGCAGGTGGTGGCAGTCTTATATTCTCAGCAGGCCAACAGATTCTCCTCATGTCACTTGGGATCAGTTCGTGCAGATGTTTCTAGACAGATATATTCCACCCTCTGAAAGGGAAGAGTTGTGGCGTCAGTTTGAGCAGCTAGAGCAGGGGCAGATGTCGGTAACAGATTATGAGGCCAGGTTTTCAGAGCTATCTCGTCATGCACTCATGATATTGCCTACAGATGCCGAGAGGGTGCGGAGGTTTGTAGCAGGATTGCATCCAGGTATTAGGGCCACCATGGACCGAGAGGTGGAGATGGGTACTCCTTACCAGCTGGTGGTGAGATAGCTCGACGGATTAAGGGGTATCGGTTAAGGAGCAGGGAGCAGGGTCATCAGGGTCAGCAGGATAAGAGGGCTAGGTTCTCAGGGGATTTCAGGGATGCTCCGGCTAGGAGAAGAGGTCCGTTCGGGGGTGGTCGGCCCAATAGGCCTCCATATTCAGCACCTCCACTACCTCCTCGAGGTGGTTCAGTGAGGCCTCAGTTCAGTGCCATGCCAGAGCGTTCCTACCTTCCTCCAGCTACTCAGGGTTCACCCAGTGGTTACTACAGTCGCTAGAGATCCTCCGATTCTTATTTAAGTGTTATGCCAGAGGGTCTACATCGCTTCCTAGCTATTCAGGGGTCTTCTTCGTCGGGGCAGCAGGCTATGGTGCCTGGGGGATGTTACGAGTGTGGGGAGCCAGGACACATGAAAAGGCATTGTTCCAAGTATCGAGGCAAGGCAGTGCAGGAGGGTTATCAGCCTATGGGTTCATCACCAGCAATCCGGCCACCTAGAGGTGGAGAACAGGTCGGCAGGGGTCATCCCAGGGGTGGAGGCCAGTCAGGAGGAGGTTAGTCAGCTCCTGTTCACTCTGGTGGGGTTCAGTCTTCAGGTGCTCCAACCAGGTTCTACGTTATTCTGGCCAGATCAAATGCAGTGACCTCAGACGCCGTGATCACAAGTATTATTTCAGTATGTGGTAGAGAGGCTTCAGTATTATTTGACCCCGGATCCACCTATTCATATGTTTCATCACTATTTGCTCATTTTCTGGATGTTCCTCGTGAGTCCTTGGATTCTCCTATATATGTGTCCACTCATGTGGGTGATTCTTTGGTGGTAGACAGAGTATATCGGTCTTGTATGATCACATTCCGCGGATTTAAGACCAGAGATGACCTTTTATTGCTTGATATGATTGATTTTGAGGTTATCCTAGGCATGGATTGTCTATCTCCTTATCATGTTGAGCTAGATTGCCATGCCAAGATGGTTACTTTAACCATGCATGGGTCACCGAGGCTGGAGTGGAGAGGTTCTTCAGTTAGTGCATCCAGCCGGGTCATCTCCTTCCTGAAGGCTCGGTATATGGTTGGGAAGGGTTGTTTGTCTTACCTTGATTATGTGCGGGACACCACCGCCGAGTCTCCGACTATTGATTCGGTGCTAGTTGTTCGATAGTTTGTAGATGTGTTTCCTTCAGACCTTCCAGGCATGCCTCCGGATCGAGACATTGATTTTTGTATTGATTTAGCTCCAGATGCTCAGCCTATTTCCATTCCCCTGTGCCGTATGGCTCCTAAGGAGTTGAAAGGGTTAAAGGAGCATCTTGAGGGGTTGTTGGCTAAGGGGTTCATAATGACGAGTGTGTCACCGTGGGGTGCTCCAGTTCTATTTGTGAAGAAGAAGGATGGGTCTATGCGGATGTGTATTGATTACCTCCAGTTGAATAAGGTTACTATTAAGAATAAGTATCCTCTGTCGTGCATTGATGATTTGTTCGACCAGTTGTAGGGTGCTCGTGTGTTTTCCAAGATTGATTTGAGATCGGGTTATCATCAGTTGAAGATTTGGGCTTCAGATGTTCCGAAGACTGTATTTCGTACCAGATATGGCCACTATGAGTTCCTGGTGATGTCTTTTGGTTTGACTAATGCCCCAGTAGCATTCATGGCCTTGATGAATAGGGTATTCAGGACGTACATTGATTCTTTCGTCATTGTCTTCATTGATGACATCTTGTTTACTCGCGGAGCCTGGGTGAGCACGAGCGGCATTTGAGAATTGTGCTTCAGACCTTGCGAGAGCAGAAGCTATACGCTAAGTTCTCCAAGTGTGAGTTCTGGTTAGATTCTGTGGTGTTCTTGGGGCATGTGGTATCCATAGAAGGTATCAAGGTTGATCCATAGAAGATTGAGGCAGATCATAGTTGGATGCGTCCTACTTCAGCTACAGAGATCAGGAGTTTTCTGGGTCTAGTAGGCTATTATCGCCGATTTGTGAAGGGATTCTCTTTTGTTGCAGCTCCATTGACTAGATTGACTCAGAAGAATGCCCCGTTTCGATGGTCCGACGAGTGTGAGGCGAGCTTTCAGAAGCTCAAGTCAGCATTTACCTCAGCACCAGTTCTGACATTGCCTTCCGGTTCTGGGATGTATACTGTGTATTGCAACGCTTCACGCGTCGGGTTGGGATGTGTGTTGATGCAGGACATGAGAGTTATTGCTTATGCTTCGCGTCAACTGAAGGTTCGTGAGAAGAATTATCATGTGCACGACTTGGAATTGGTGGAGATTGTTCATGCTCTGAAGATTTGGAGGCACTACTTGTATGGTGTGTCTTGTGAGGTTTATACAGACCACCGCAGTATGCAACACTTATTCAAGCAGAGGGATCTTAACTTGAGGCAGTCCAGGTGGCTTGAGTTGTTGAAAGATTATGATATTACTATTCTTTATCATCTGGGCAAGGCAAATGTGGTAGCGGATGCCCTTAGCAGGAGGGCAGAGAGTATGGATAGTTTGGCCTACATTGCAGCAGAGGAGAGACCTCTAGCCTTAGACATTCAGTCTTTGGCTAATCGCCTAGTGAGATTAGATCTTTCGGAGCCTCGTCGAGTTCTATCCTATGTGGTTGCTCAGTCTTCGTTATTGGGAGAGATTAAGGCCCGACAGTTTGACGATCCATGCTTAGCAGAGCTTTGGGAGACAATGGTCCAGTGGAGGGCCAAGGAAGTTACTTTGGGCGAGGATGGTGTTTGATGCTCCAGGGCCGTTTGTGTGTTCCTAATATTGATGGTCTGAGGAAGAGGATTCTAGAGGAGGCCCACAGTTCTCGGTATTCTGTTCATCCGGGTGTGACGAAGATGTATTGTGATTTGAAGAAGCATTACTGGTGGAGGCGGATGAAGAAAGACATTGTGGAGTACGTGTATAGGTGTCTTAATTGCCAGCAGGTCAAATATGAGCACCAGAGGCCAGGAGGCCTACTTCAGGAGATGCCCATTCCTGAGTGGAAGTGGGAGCACATCACTATGGACTTCGTGGTTGGGTTGCCTCGGACTTTGCGGAAGGTTGGCGCGGTTTGGGTCATTGTGGATAGATTGACCAAATCGGCGCATTTCATTCCTGTGGCTACTACTTACACCTCTGAGAGGCTAGCCCAGATCTACATTCGGGAGATAGTCTGGTTGCACGGTGTGCCGGTGTCCATTATATCAGATCAAGGTCATCAGTTCACCTTGCACTTTTAGAGAGCATTGCACAGTGAGATGGGCACTTAGATAGATCTCAGCTCAACATTTCACCCTCATACTAATGTCCAGTCGGAGCGTACGGTTCAGATATTGGAGGATATGCTCAGTGCATGTGTGCTTGATTTTGGGGGTCAGTGGGACCAGTTCTTGCCTTTCGCTGAGTTTGCGTGCAATAATAGTTATCAGTCTAGCATCGAGATGGCTCCATTTGACGCGTTGTATGGTCGTCGGTGTCGTTCTCCTATCGGGTGGTTTGAGCCTGGTGAGGCTAGATTATATGGCACTGATCTGGTGAGAGATGCTTTGGAGAAGGTGAAGTTGATTCAGGAGACTCCGCACAGCACAGTCGAGACAGAAGAGTTACACGGATCAGAGGGCGTGTGACGTAGCATTTATGGAGGGAGAGAAATTTCTGCTAAAGGTTTCGCCGATGAAGGGCATTATGAGATTCGGGAAGAAGGGCAAGCTTAGCCCAAGGTTTATAGGTCCTTTCGAGGTATTGAGGTGAGTCGGAGAGGTTGGTTATGAGCTAGCTTTACCCTCCAGTTTATCCGGAGTTCATCTAGTTTTTCATGTATCCATGCTCCGGAGATATCATGTCGATTTCTCTCACGTGGTTGATTTCAGCACGATTCAGTTAGATGAGAAGTTGGGCTTCGAGGAGGAGCCAGTTGTTATTATTGAGAGACAGGACCGCCAGTTGAGGTCTAAGAGAGTTTCTGCCATGAAGGTCCAGTGGAGGGGCCAACCAGTCGATGAGGCGACTTGGGAGTCAAAGGAGGACATGCGGAGCAGATATCCACAGTTATTTCAGCACTTCACATACAATAATAGTCCCGTTCGAGGACAAACGTTTGTTTAAGAGGGGGAGAATGTAACGGCCCGACCGGTCATTTTATGTTATCAGACCCCGTTCCCCTATATAAGTCTTCCCATAGCGGCTTCTTGTGATTTGTCACTTGTGGGGACTGGTGGTTCAGGATTTGGAAATGCTTTGAGCGGTCTAGGAACACTTGGTTCCTTAGGGTTGGCCTATTTGGCCAAGTTTGACTTCGGTCAACATTTTTAGCAAACCACCCCGGAATCGAGTTTCAATAGTGTCAGTAGCTTCGTATGATTATTTTAGACTTGAGCGTATGTTCGGAATAGATTTTCGATAACCCGGGAGCGTTTCGGCGCCCGATATAGAAATACGAATTTCCTTAAGTTTGAAATTTGGTTTGAAACGCGAGTTTATGTTATTGAGGTCCGAATGTGATTCCGAGACCGGGAATAGTTCTGTTATGTCCTTTATGACTTGTCTGCAAAATTTGATGTCATTGCGAGTTGTATAGGTTGGTCCGACGCATTTTTATAAAAATCAAGAACTTGAAGTTTCTTAAGTATTGTTTTAGGTGTTTGGGGTGTGATTTTGAGATTTAGCGTTGTTTTGGGCGTTTCAAAGGCTCGAGCGAGTCTGTATTATGATTTAGGACTTTTTGGTATATTTGGACGGGGGCTCGGGTAGGCCCAGGTGCCTTCCAGACACCACACGAGGTCAAAAACCAACTAAATTAGCTGCTGGTGCACCTATTTCTGGTGTGACCGCAGGTGCGGTAGCCTAGTCGCAGGTGCGGATCCAATTCTGCAGGTGCGGTCTCCAGCTCCGCAGGTGCCGGCCCAGTCCTTCCCGTCCAACTCCGCAGGTGCGAGCCCCAGCTCGCTGGCGCGAGACCGCAGGTACGGTCCTCGAACCACAGGTGAGGAACCCCTGTAGGTCAGGCAGTGTATTTTCATTTAAACACAGGATTTACTTCATTCTTTTCATTTTACACCTCTATTGAAGACTTGAGAGCTTGGGAAGAACTCTTCACAACCTAGCTACTGTTAAGGTAAGTGAATTCTACCCTAGAGTTAGATTAATACATGAATTATTAATGGCATTAACTACTAATTGGTGAAAAAATCAAGATTTGGGATAGTAACCTAGGGTTCTTAAGGGAAATGATGACTTACCCACTTGGCGCTATTAATTCAAGTAGAAATTGTATATTTTCGATCCTTAGGCTATGGGTGAGTGATTCTTTCGAGAATTTTCGAAATTTTAACATGCGGACCCGGGGTTCAATTTTGGGAATTCTTCAGGAATGATGATTTTATTGAATAAATAGGATAATTTCCCCACATTGAGCATGCATTGATATAATTGTACACCTTTTGGCTAGTTGCGAGTCCTCGGGTGTAGAGTTTGGAGTTTCGGGCGTATTCGTGGTCTGAGAGGTAGATTCGACACGAGGTAAGTCTCCTTTCTAACCTTGTAAGAGGGAATTGTCCCCATAGGTTATTTATATGCTATGTGCACTTGTTTTGGGGGCTACGTACGCACCAAGTGATGAGAGTCTGTACGTAGCGGCTATCATTGTTATGTCCGGGTAGTTAGGCCCCTAGCATGCCTTATATGATTCCTTCTAATGCCTTATATGCCTCCCTGTACTGCCATATGTACTATGAGATCATGTTATGTATAGTATTATTTCTTTGAAGCTTTATGGAAATTGTTGATTTGAAAGGAATTGGTTATGGAAAGTAAGTTTTATAAGTTATTGTGTTTGCATGTGACCGCTTCGCAATTTACATTCCGCGAGCGATGTGTGATTTCCCCCACTCTCATGGGAGCGGGTCGTATGCCACGACGGATTGAAAGGTGCACTTTTAGGAGGGGCCGATCGATCCTCAGCAGTGCACAAAGATGATACGATTGAGAATGCACTTTTGGTATGGGTCGTTCGATCCCCGGCAGTGCATGGACGAGAATTGTACTATGATATGATATGATTACATTGAGATATGCACTTATGGGATGGGCCGTTCGATCCTCGGCAGTGCATAGATATTTTCCTTATGACTCCGGTCGGTTGTCTTATTCCTCTGTGCGCATGATTATTTGGCATTGTTACATGGATATTGACTTGTATTAGATATTTGGGGGAAAGAAAGTGTCCATTGTTATTGTTCCAGTATTTACTTGGATTTCTGTGCTTTATACATAATTGCTACTCACTATCTTACATGCCTACTGCTTTTCGTTATATCCTGTCGCATATTATACTGTTGGACCTTAGTGAGTGTCAAGTCGACCTCTCGTCACTACTTCTTCGAGATTAGACGGGATACTCACTGGGTACATATTTATTTAATATGTACTCATGTTGCACTTTTTTACTTAATTGTACAGGTTTTGAGGCTGGTGCATCTGGTTATCCGACCAGATCTAGATATTCACCTTAGCGGACCTGACTTCACGGTGATCTGCTTCCTCTGGCGATCCCCAGCAGCACTATGGAGTTTCCTTTACTTTTGTTTCCCGTCTATTTATTGGTCTTAAATGATACAAGAGTGTATAAGGGTGGTTAATAAGTATTAGAAATTAAACAAATCAAGGATGTTGTAACCCATATTTATGGGGAAACCTATGGGTGCTAATATTCTCAAGAGGTTGTGCTATAAGGTATTTGAATCATATAATATCCGTATCATAAGTCTTGAAGTCAAACGAGTCATGAAATAAAAGTCGACAAAGGTTGTCGCAACCTATGTTCATAATTTTACTTAAACTTTAGGTCAAATGTTAGTAAGCTTTTCTCTTAATTTACTTGGAATTATAGGGTGATCTATCCATTAAATTGAATATCTATAAGTCTAGTTTCTAAATCATTAAACCATTCATTAATACGATCTCGGAGTATAGGTATATTCGCATTTTTGCGAGACTGCGTAGATTGGTAGGTGACAAGTAGGTGCATCACCTACTAGCCAAAATGAGAGGGACTCAATTAAAAGCCCCAGCGTCGGGTGTGAGGGGAATTTTAAGGGCATATCAACTCATTATTTCACCCATATTTCAGACCTTGAAAACCAAATTGAACCCCTGCAAATCCTCCCCAAAACTCCAACACAAACCCTAGGGTATTTCGGGTGTTACGATGTGATTCTAGTGCCGAAAAGCCTGGACAGCTTGCTAGTTTCTCTTTCTACTTCTTGTAGCTGCGTTGAGGAACTGATTTTTGATGAATAAGGACCAGGTTTCATGGGTTATACTCGGTACAAGGTAAGGTTATGCTTCTCCTTCCATTATTTATGTGTTTGCGAGTTGTAACTCGATCGTAAAGACTAGACCTAGCGAGTTTCGAAAGAGTGGTATGTTGTTTGTTGTTGCGTCATGGTTTGATGTTGGTGAAATTATTATTAAGTTTAATCCATGTATGGTTTATTGGATAAAAGGCTTAATTACATACTTTTGGTTGAAAGAAAAGACAAGTCGAAACGTGTTTTAGTAAATTGAAAAATTAATTTTGAGTTGCTGAATTTGTGGGACTGTTTTGTGGACTGTTTCGTGTTTGTATTAAGTTCTCTATTTTGATACTGTTTTTATGGAGCTAATAGGATAAAGGGTGTGGAGAAGTACCACATAATGGAAGGGTGGTTTGCTGGTCGTTCGTCGTAACATTTTCGGATTGTTTGACACTATTATGGTTGTCGTTTTGTGTATGAAGTGATAGGGGTATGTTGGGCTGTTTGGTGATTGTTTTGACTTGTGTGAAGTCATATATATAGGGGAGGTATTTTCCGTTTCATCTTAAAATAGGTTGTGGTCGATACATAATAGTTACGACGCTTAAACAATAACGATAATGTCATTTCTCTTATGTAGACTAAGGAGTCGTGACATTTGCATAGCTTGTGGTTGGGAAGTACATATACAAGGTATGTGAGGCTATCCCTTTCCTTATTTTTCATGACTTCGATTGTACATAATGCAATGAAAGAGCTTCCAAAGATACTCTACTCTTAGAAGTTAGCAGTACTTACATTGTTTTCCTTCTTATGGAACAATTGATGTTGAGGTTGCTTCTCTTATTCTTATGTTATCAATGTTTTTGGTACTTCCTTATTCTTATAAGATTCTTGATGAAGAGTTAGTCCTAATAACGTGTACAAAGAATATCGACCTTACGTCACTCCGAAAGGTTCAGAATATAATTCCAATGAGTCCTGCTTGCATTATATATATATCTATATATATATATAGATATTTGTATCTATTTTACTTTACCGAGCCGCGCTATAGTCGGCCAGGTACGACACCTATTGTGCAACCACTGATCAGTTGGGTTTTACCGAGCTCCATGTGGCCGGGTACATTTTACCGAGCCTATTACGGCCAGTACGATATGATGATGATGCTGCCCATAGAGTCGTATGTTTTAAAAGTTTATGTATATATGCATATGTATCACGCATTTCATATCAGTAGCCCTCAGAGGTACCCATATGTTACATGTTGTATATTCTCTATCCATGTTTACATCACCATTCTTACTTATGCTTTCCTACCTTACATACTCACTACTTTGTTCGTACTGACGTCCTTTTTATTTGTGGATGCTGCATGTCATGCTCCAGGTCCTGATAGACAGGTAGACGCAACTCCCCCACCACAATAGGCTTTCCAGTTCAGTCATTATTAGCGAGATCCCTTCTCCGGACTTGCCGTGGTCTTGGTATGCATTTTTGTTATAGATATTATGGGTATGTCGGGTCCTTGTTCCGGCAATGTTGCAGCACTTATGCTCCTTTAGAGGCTCATAGACTGGTGTCGACTCGTGTATAGTTTGGTATGCCTTGTCGGTTGATTTTTGTTGTATAGTCTTTCATGGAAGCGTGGTTGCTCGTACCTTATAGGTAGTTTCTTGGAAGTCTTGTCATCCCATGTTATGTATGTTCATTCCACTATCTTTCATTGTTTTTTGTTCATGATCCATATCTACCTTTTATAATGATCTCGTCGGCCCTTAAAGATAATAAGGAAGGTTAGATAAAATGTACGTTGGTGCTCTACAAGTATGGCCCGGGTGCTAGTCATGATTCTCCAGTTTGGGTCGTGACAAACTTGGTATCACAGCTAATATGTCCTAGGGGTTGTCTATGAGCCGTGTCTCGTTTAGTCTTGATTATGGATGTGTAGCGCGCCACATTTATAATTAGGAGACTACATGACATCTAGGGTTGTTACCTTCTTCCTGACTCTAGACCGTGCGTAGAGTTGAGTCTTTAGTGTTCGTTTATAATATTAACCTTGTTTTCTTTCAGTGATGCATTTGACTAGGAACCAAGCGATTAGTAGACGACTTGATACAACTGCGGGATAGGGTATCAGTCAGGTGCTCAAGCCAGAGCAGGCCAGAGTGAGGCTCAGAGTGAGATGCCGTCTCATACCTCATCTACTCCGTCTCCTCTAGAGGATATTAGGAGGCACCCAACACCACCAGTTCCTCCATCTGCACTACAGATAGGGATATGGCGAGTGTGGTGCAGTTGTTGACTAGCTTGGTAGCTATTCAGGCTCAGAGGCAGAATATCGGTGTTGTTGATAAACCGGCTAGTACGAGAGTTCATGATTTTATTAATCTAGACCCTCCAGTGTTTACCGGATCAGGCTCCAAGGAGGACCCCCAAAATTTTATTGATCAGGTTCAACGTACACTACGGGTTATGCATGTAGGCGTCCGAACGCCTTGTTTATAATGATCTCGTCGGCCCTTAAAAATAATAAGGAAGGTTAGATAAAATGTATGTTGGTGCTCGAAAAGTATGGCCCGGGTGCTAGTCGTAATCCTCCAGTTTGGGTCGTGACAATCTTGATCCTCTTTACGGATGGTGCTTCGAATGCAAATGGGTCTGGACTTGGCATCGTGTTGAAGCAGCCTACGAGTAATTCGTTAGGCAGTCCATTAGAACTGTGAAATTGACTAACAATGAGGCCGAGTATGAGGCCATGATTGCAGGTCTCGAATTAGCTAAAAGCCTTGGGGCCGAGGTGGTAGAAGCTAAGTGCGATTCACTCATTGTGGTAAATCAAGTCAATGGGACGTCCGAAGTATAAAAGGGATGAATGCGAAGGTATTTAGACAAATTGCAGGTAACGCTGCATCAATTCAAGGAATGGACCCTACAACACATGCCCCGAGATCATAATAGCGAGGCCGATGCTCTGGCTAACTTGAGGTCATCGGTTGATGAGTATGAATTCAGTTTAGGGACATTCGTACAGCTCATGAAATCAGTAGTAGAAGAAGGCCATGTCGAAATAAACTCAACAAGCTTAACTTGGGATTGGTGGAACAAACATGGATTATTTGATTACTAGGAAGTTGCCTTCGGATCCCAAAAATATCAAGAACTCTGCGCACGAAGGTGGCCAGGTTTAGCCTGTCCGAAGGGACTTTGTGCATAAGAACATTCGACGGCCCACTCGCCATATTATTGGGGCCGGGTGATACCGAATTTATCTTGAGAGAAGTTTACGAGGGTACTTGCGGAAACCACTCGGGGGCAGAACTTCTTTTCGCAAGATAATCAGGGCCGGCTATTACTGGATCGACATGGAGAAAGATGCAAAAGACTTCATATGAAGATGCGAAGGTTGCCAGAGACGCGCACCGAAGATTTGTCAACCCCGAGAGCTACTACATTCGGTCTTATTCCCATGGCCGTTCATGAAGTGGAAATGGACATCGTCGGTCCCCTATCGTGGGCACCTGGTAAGGATCAATTCATACTTTTTATGACCGAATATTTTTCTAAATGGGTCGAAGCTAAGGGAGATAAAGTTAGGGAAAAAGAAGTCATTTACTTCATTTGGGACCACATAGTATGTCGTTTCGGGTTACCGACCGAGGTCGTTTGTGATAATGGGAAGCGATTCATCGACAACAAGGTAAACAAGTTCTTCGAAGACCATAAGATTAAAAATATACTATAGACACCCTATCACCCTAGTGGGAACGGACAAGTGGAATCAACAAACAAGACCATACTTCAAAACCTAAAGAAGAGGTTGACTGATGACAAAGGGAAATGGAAAGAAATATTGCCCGAAGTCTTGTGGGCATACCGTACAACTCCGAAGTCTAGTACTGGGGCCACCCTAGTTTCATTGGTCTATGGTGCCGAAGCCTTAATACCAGTCTAAGTGGGAGAACCGACCCTCAAGTTCCGATAAGTTACCGAAGAATCGAACAGTGAGGCCATGAGCACGAGTCTGGAACTATTGGATGAAAGGCGTGAGGCCGCCCTAGTCTGGTTGGCCGCCTAGAACAGCGGATAGAAAGATATTACTACCAAAGATCCAACCTCCGACACTTCATGATCGGGGACTTGGTGTTAAGAAAAGAAACACCGCATACCCGAAACTTGAACAAGGGGAAGCTGGGACCAAACTGGGAAGGACCATATCGAGTCGTCGGAATTTTCGGTAAAGACTCGTACAAACTCGAATAAGGAAATGGTGTAAAACTACCGAACAACTAGAACATGACGCACTTAAAGCGGTACTACTGCTAAGGTACGATCTCATTTACCTTTTTATAATATTATGAGTCGGACTAAGACTTGCAGGAAATAGCCAAAGGAGAATGTGACTATTTGGTCTGAAAGCACGCGTTGCACTCATTTTCCCTTGAACCGGTTTTGTCCCAAATGGGTTTTTCGGCAAGGTTTCTAACGAGGCAACAGTAAATTGTGCTAACTTAGATTCGAAGGCCGGTATTAAATCGGAGTCAATGGGCGCATCAACAGTATCTGATCCCTCTCAAGATCGACCTCAAATACTGTGGGCCATCACCCTCGGGTTAAGGTTATTAGCAAGTAAAGAAGGAAATTTGCACTTGAATAACTTAGGCTTGGTGGTTAGGATTCATTGTAAGGGCCAAACGGTCAAGTGAACCATGCTCTTATAGGCCACCTTAGCCGTGATACAAGATTTTTATCATGTACTTTACACACAGAAATGAAAGACAGCTTCCTCCTTGCTATTACGTGTTTTTGCCTCTTAAAACATAAATACTAAGTTTATCCGCGGACTATCGAGCCCAAGGGCTACCCAGATTCGGGAACTATCGAGCCTAAGGGCTACCCTTACTGGGGGACTATCGTCCGAGCCTAAGGGCTACCCTTACACACGGACTATCATCTGAAAAAGGTTCAGGCAACCCGGGTTACCAAATCTCGGAGGCACAAAACCTATTAGGTACTGCCTAAACATAAAATGCTATGGTCATCCGAAAAATGGTCCAGAGACGTCCCCCGGATCTGGTTCAATCTCCAAGACCTCGGAAAGCATTACCAAACGTCTGCACACGATTAACAAAGGGCCGTGATATACGTGCCCGACCAGATACCATGGCGTGGATCTCGGCCCGTATCGGCAACAGATCAGTGATTAACGAAAAAGAAGATTTTTACCTTTCTTAAAATCGTACTAGGGGCGGAATTCTCCTACTATATAAAGGAGACAATTTTTATTCAAGGAACACACTATAACACACATATCAAGGCAATATAAACTTATTTTCTCTGCTTCTAAAAGTTATTCAAAGTTCTTATTGTTGCTCATTTTGAATTTGAGAGCTCGGGAAGGGCGACTTTTGGAGACTTTTGCATCTGGGCAACTTGGGTAAGTGATTTCTATCCAACTTAGATCAATTTCCATGATAACAATCTTAAATCTAGCCTTTAATTTCGAAACTTTTGGTAGACAATTTGGGAAAAATGGGATAAACTTCCTAGACTGAATTATTGAGTTTTGATTAGGATTTTGAAATCCGATTTGGGAAATTCTTGTATGGTTAGACTCGTGAGTGAATGAGTGTACGGAATATATAATTTTTACCCGATTCTGAGACTTGAGACCGGGGGACGTTTTGGGCGAATTTCCTAATTTCGCGTATTAGCTTCGAACTTATTAGTTATTTTGATTCCTTAAAGTGATATTTACATTATGCAATCGAATTGAATAGATTTGGGCCACCCGAAGTTGGATACTCATGGCAAGAGTGTGGTATTGAGTTGATTAGCGCAGTCGAGGTAATTGACTTGCCTAACTCTGTGTTGGGGACTTTCCCCTTAGGCTATTTGATGTTATTTGTTTATTTGGTGCCGTGTACGTGAGGTGAAGAGTATGTACAGGGGCCCTTGTTTGTTAAAATTCCATTTCCATCACATGACACTACCCACTTTCACTCATATTACACTGTTTACTGTACTATTTAGGTAGTCTAGATTAGAGAGAAGCATGTTTACCTGCTCTTACTTGAATCCCTCCTAAATTCTACTATGTGCACCATGCTTAGGTAGTTTTATCCTTATTCTTTCCTGTTAATTCTCTTGACCTGTTTGAGTACATTTATATCCGGCATACACCTGCATTGCATATTTAAATTGGGATTACGGACTAGATTCTAGGAGATTTCCCTCTGTACTGCATTACATATTTAAATTGGGACTACAGACGAGATTCCGGGAGCTTTCCTCCTATACTGCATTGCATATTTAAATTGGGACTACGAACGAGATTCCGGGAGCTTTCCCCTTGTACTGCATTGCATATTTGTTATTGAGATATATGATGTGCTAAGCCGAGGGCTCTCTTTTACTATTTCTTTCAGCTTACTATTTCCACTGTTTTGCCTTAGCTTATTATCTCTAGTTGTTTAGATTTTAACTGTTTTTACTATAAACATCCAATAGAGCCTTAACCTGACCTCGTCACTACCTCACTGGGGTTAGGCTTGGCACTTACTGGGTACCAATTGTGGAGTACTCATGCCTTTTCCTGCGCATGTTTTCATGTGCAGATCCAGGTGCCAACACATAGTATTGTGGCCAAGAGTATCATTAGCAGCTGCCAGGAGACCGCGAGGTAATTCTGCCGCGTCTGCAGAATCCCACGAGTCCCCTTCTACTCTAGTATAGGCATAGCAGACTTTTATATTTTATTTTATCTCATTGTATAGAGCTACATTAGTACAGAGCTTGTGACTATTGTGACGTTCCGAGTTTTGGGAAGTGAAAGTTGTAAATGCCGAGTGGCTGAGTTATATGTTTTTCTTCTTCTCTTCTGTTTCTATTGCTATATTGCTTTATTTTCCGCACGTTTTAGGCTTACCTAGTCGTAAAGACTAGGTGCCGTCACGAGACCGTTCGGAGGGTGATTCCGGTCGTGACAGGATGTGGCAATAGACGAAATTAATCGTCATCATTGTGGTAATGAGAACAATAAGTATTCTCAAAATAATCTTTCATTATGCGAAAGTAAGATTTGTCATCGATTTGACATGAGATTTTGTAAAACACATATAGATGATTATGGTCCATTCATGATGGGAATGTGACACCATGTGATTTATGAATACATATTCGTTCTTCGAAGAATATGACAGTTCTAGTGGTTTATACCACAGTCACCTCTAGAAGGAGGTTTGAGAGGAAATATGAAAATAATGTCATTATTATGGCATAAATGGTCATTAGTCACGTACTTATTGTACGTCAAAATATTTTGGCAATGTGATTATTAAAAGTGGGTAATTCAAGAAACAAATATTGCATATAATTTGACCATAACCATAATGGTATAACTTTCTCTTTAAGAGAGATATTCACCATATGGATGTTTATAAATATGTGGTAGTATAAAATTAATTGAGAGCTTTGGAAGAGTCAATTATTACAATTTTGGAGAAACAAAATTGATTATCAATAAGGCATTGTGTTGTAGTAAGTCTCAAAGAAACTTATTTAGTTTCTAAAGTATTCGCGAAAACGATTGGTTATATTGAGACTATAAATAAAGGAAAGATTTAATATCCTATATTACTACAACTTGTAGTGGGTTGATATGTATGTGAAAAGCTACTCGATTTATTCTTCAATTTGTACTACACAAACAAAAGAATAACACAATAAAGTCGTAATTTATTGATATAAAAATTCATATTATAATAAACTTGGAGTTTATTTATAATTGCACACACGTCACGGTGTAAACCTGAAGTTTATCAATATTGATAATTTATTCAGTTGGCATAATTGGTTTAGCCATGTTAATTTAAGTACGATGTGCAAAATAAAAGAGAATTTACATGGGTAAATATTAAAGAACTAGAAAGTTCTTTACGAATTCTCTTATGTTGCTTGTTCTTATTAATTAATATACCAATTAAAATTGGGATTGAATCCCATGAATACTTAAAATATCAAAGGTAACTATGAGCTCATTCACCTGCCATGTATACCACATAAGATGCATCTTTGAGATGGTTACATGTGCGATTATTATTAACTCGCAACCTGGCTGGTGTTTGCGAGGTAACTTGCTCAATAATTTAATTTCGAGAATAATTTTCATATTTTCTATTCAAGATAGTTTATCCTGATAAGTTGGCTTACATCACAGCTAGTTAGCTAAATAATTATTGAGTGCCTCCACTTAATAACTAAACTATTGCTAACGAGAACAAAGTTATGTATATCAGTTTGATATACATTATGTACGAAAGTATATTACATTCTTCCCTCATAAGTGGTTCGAGGTCAGGGACCAAATAATATTATCTTATTATTATTGATGTGTATTGTATATTTTGATTAACATCATAACGCACAAAGGCGAGTCTTCAAAGTTCAGAAAGTAAGTTAGTTTTTCTAACATGAGGAGGAGAGAGGATAATAAGTTGAGAAAAAGTTACGTGGAATGAATTATCATGCGTACATCTAGATCCTCGAATAAAATAATATGAACTTGAAGTTCATAAAAAGATAACGCATTTGAAATATATTACAAAGCATGCCAGACGCATTTGCTGACCCAAAAAAAGTAACTATATTCTCATTGCAAATGCTCCTATTAAGTCCTAGAACAGACAAAGTCTATGGTACGCTTAAAGAATATAGACAACTCGATTTCAAATAAACTTCTTGATAAAGAAGATGATTAAATATATGATCATAATAAAGGAGGCAAGTGATTTAGAAGATCACATGACATAACCCTTCATAAAATCTCATGAGAGATTTAGGTACCTGAATATATGAATGAAGAGATCTCTATGTTATGTCTTTATGAAAAATAAGGAGGTTGGAACTGATATAAAATGTTCGTCGATGACATCTATGATAACGCTAACTATAGATGAGGATCTTATGTTTGTCGAATACAAACACAAAAATATTGACCAAAAAGAAGAGACACAATTCAAATAGAATTGGTTTCATATGAAAGACATGTAGTTCAAACACTTGAAAGTATAAAGTCAATGGTCTGTGATCAGTTTTCGATATCGTAGTTGTCTAGCATGACATGAAAACTTGATATGCATCTAATTAAAGTCTATTATATGACATAACTTATATGACAATCCTTGAAAGATTCAAATCACTTGAAGCATATATAATTCTTGGTCTTGAAGTACCATATCCTAAGTGTTATTTGTGCACATATGTATCTTGCTATAACTATAAGCATGATAATGTGGTAGTGATAATACCTCTATGGAGATTTTGAAAAGGCTATTCCACAACATTATATGAAGACATTACATATACACAGGAATGATGATTTCAAGTTGCAACATATTCATTCAAGTGATAATATGACTGATTTGTTTATCGAATCTCTACCAACGATATTTTGAAGATGGTGCACAAGATTGGGATGCGAAGGCTCAAGGATGTGATCATCAGAGGGAGTTAATACACATTGTACTTTTTGCCTTACAAGTTTTTATCCCACTGAGTTTTCCTTGCAAGGTTTTTAATGAGGCAACTGAAAGACGTATTGTTAAATATGTGTACTTTTTTTCCTTCACTAGAATTTTTTTCCCACTGGGTTTTATTTTAGTTAAGGTTTTAACGAGACACATTATCTGTTGAATAGACATTCAAGGGGTAGTATTAAAAATAAAGTTTTATTTATGGTGAATGTCTATATTTTAGAGAGACCTCAGGGTTTGTTACTTGGTGGCTAAGTCATTTTTTCCTATAAATAAAAGAGTCATATTCCAATGTAATTCATCCCAAATCAATAAGAATATTCTCTTTTCTTTGCAATATTCTTCTTTGTGTTATGAAACAATAAAAGAAAAAGAAAGTATTGTAGAGAAAAGCATAGAGGGAAAGAATTCTTATTGATATGGGATGATTTACAATGGAATAAAACCCTTCTATTTATAGGGGGAAATGACTTAGCCCAAGTAACAAACCCTAGAATCTCTCTAGAATATAGACATTCACCATAAATAGAATTATATTTATAAGACTCCCCCTTGAATTTCTATTCAACAAATAATGTGCCTCGTTAAAACCTTAACTAAAATAAAACCCAATGGGGAAAATAGTTCTAGTAAAGGAAAAAGAGTACACATATTTAACAATACGCCTTTTGGTTGCCTCGTTAAAAATCTTGCAAGGAAAACCCAGTGGGACAAATTCTTGTAAGGAAAAAAGAGTACAACGCGTATTAACTCCCCCTTATGAGAGCATCAATTCACATCCTTGAGCCTGCATCCCAATCTTGTGCATTAGCTTCTTGAATGTTGACGTCGGCAAAGTTTTGGTGAATAAATCACACATATTAACTTAATGAATATGTTGCACCATGAAAATCCTCGCTATCACATTATCATGCTTATAGTTATAGCAAGATACATATGTGCACAAATTGCACGTAAGATGTGGTACTTCAGCACCAAGAATTATATATGCTTTAAGCAATTTAAATCCTTCAGGGATTGTCATATAAGTTAAGTCATATAAGCCATATGAATGGACTTTATATGCATATCAAGTTTTTATGTCATGCTAGACATAATATAGATAAAAGTGAGTGCACAAACCATTGACTTTATACTTTCAAATGTTTGAACTGCAGATGTAACGACCCGGTCTGTCGTTACTTAAAACCTGCATTATGATTGCTATTATTGACTTATCATAGACCGATTATTCTATTATTGATGAGTTAGAGTTGATAAGCTTGTAATCGGAATGGTTAAATGAGAATTCAGTCACTTAGTCTTTAAAAATAACCTTAAAATGGGAAAGTCAACTGAGAGTTGACTTATTGGTAAACGACCTTGAAATGCAGATTTTATGGCTCGGATAGCTTTTTTAGGTGATTTTGGACTTAGGAGTGTGTTCAGAATAATTCTTTGATGTCCGGTGTAGAATTAAGCTTGAATTGGCGAAAGTTAGTTTTTGGTGATTTCCGGTTGGCAGTGGAAAATAGGCTAGCGGGATCGGAATGGAATTCCGACAGTTGAAACAGGTTCGTAATTTCATTTTGGATGTTTCTGCAAAATTTCAGGTCAATCGGAGTTGTTTTGGATAGTTTCGGCATCTTTGGTGTATTTTAAAATTTTCAAAGTTCTTAGGCTTGAATCCGATGTAAATTTGGTGTTTTGATGTTAGTTTTGGTGTTTTGAGAGTGAAACTAAGTTTGAATGATCATATGTGATGTGTTGGTATAGTTGGTTGGGGTCCCAAGGAGCTCGGGTGAGTTTTGGATAGGTTTGGGCTGTGTTGTGCTCGTTTTTCTTATGCTTCAGCGTCGTTTCTTCAAGCATAAATGATATCATATTGAACAAATGAGATCCGATTACTATTTTGAAAGAATTATTAGATCCGTATCGTAATTAAGGACCCGTAGCAAAAAGAATCATCGAATTTGGGCATCGTATGAGAAGTTTATGGCCATTTTACCAAGGTTTCCCAGATTTTTCAGGTTAATTACGAAATTGCCCCTGACGGCGTATTAAAAACCTGCACTATTTGCAAATCCTAAAACCTACATATCTCCTTCATTATAAGGTCAAATTGAGTGATTCAAAAGCCTAAATTGATTAGAATTTCACAAGGAATCAATTGGGAGCAGTAAAACGTGTGAACAATATATATTTAACGAGCAGGTCGAGTTTTCTTCCAATTTTTGACCGGGGAGAAGCTTTTTGGGCGATTTTTGAAGGAGAAAATCAGTGGGTATCACAGAGGTAAGCAATTTGATTATTAAAACTCGTTTATGGGTGATTATAGACCATAACCCCAGCCTTTAATTCATGAAAAACAGTAGAAAAATAGGATTTTGGGGCATGAGATTATGAGACCTTCAAGGGTCAATTTGAGGGGTCAAACGAACTCCGATTTCGGTGTTCTTTATATGTAAGGACTCGTGGGAAGATGAAGAACACTTTTCTGTAAAACTTTCTGAGTTTCGGGATGCGGGCCCGGGGGTCAGGTTTTGACCGGTTTCGGATTTTTGAGTTAAATTCGATATTATTCAATTGGAATTTATTCCTTAAGCATATGTTGATGATAAAAATCTGAACTCGGTAGATTTCGAGCCTTCAGAGGTTGATTCGAGAGGCAAGCGTGTTGCGGAATAATTCCGGGCTAGTTTTGAGGTAAGTAATGTCTTGAAATCCTGTCCTGATGGTATGAAACCCCGGACTATGCACCATTTCACGGGTTTTGAAATAAAAAGGTGGAAACTTTGGAAACATCTTTCCTATTTAGGCGACTATTGAGTTGCTAAACCGACTTTTAAGCCTATGCTTAATTAGTACTATTTTATTATGATATGATTTGGGCTGTAAGTCGTGTTTGGGGCCTAGGGCCGATCTGTTTACCCCTTGGGGGACTGTTTTACTATGTTTCCTCACTTGATATGTTGTGAATTACACTCAGTCTTTTCCTGATAAATGGTTTTGACACTCAGAGTATTTTGATACTATTTATTGAAAAATGAAATACTATTTTGGGTTGAGAACACTGTATGTTTATGGCCTAAGGGCAAATTGAGAGTGTCTGACTGAGTGATGTGAGGAGGCTTCCAGGACTTATGAGTGTTTTGAGGAGGATTCCAGGCCTTATGAGTGATGTGAGGAGGCTTCCAGGCCTCATGAGAGAGATGAGAAGGCTTCCAGGCCTTATGCTATTATTGCGCTTGGGCTGTAGGAGCCCCTTCGGAGTCTTAGCCCATTTCTAGTAAGCGCTGGAGAGGTGAGGAGGCTTCCAGGCCTTATGAGAGAGGTGAGAAGGCTTCCAGGCCTTATGTTATTATTGCGCTTGGGCTGTAGGAGCCCCTTCGGAGTCTTAGCCCATTTCTAGTAAGCGCTGGAGAGGTGAGGAGGCTTCCAGGCCTTATGAGAGAGGTGAGAAGGCTTCCAGGCCTTATGTTATTATTGCGCTTGGGCTGTAGGAGCCCCTCTGTTGTCTGTAACACACCCCCAGTGAGCGCCGGTACCGATTGAGTGATGCCCCGGGGCTTATGAGGAGTGATTGTGAGGTTGCCTGATGGGCAGAGTGATTATGAGGATGCCTGATGGGCAGAGTGAT
>ML297633.1:0-22283 GCA_005239495.1 Nicotiana undulata
CTATGATCCGAAACCACTCAATTCACTCCCGTTTTACACCAAATTTTACAAATAAGACAATTACTGTATAATAAACCTGTTCCGAGCTCCGGGACCATAATACGGGCCCGGTAACACTGTTTTCACATAATTATTCACTTTCTTATTCCTTTATTATTTTCAGAAAACAATTTCTTTTAAAAATTCATTTCTCGGGCTTGGGACCTCGGAATTCGATTCCGAGCATATGCCCAAGTCCCATATTTTCCTACGGACCCTCCGGGACCGTCAAATCACGGGTCCGGGTCCGTTTACCAGAAATGTTGACCAAAGTCAACTATATTCATTCATTAATTATCAAAACTCATTTTTCATCAACTTTTCACATAATAGCTTCCCGGCTACACGCCCGGGCTGCTCACGCATAACGAGGTGAGACTAACGGAGGCTCTCGAAGCCTTGGAACACAGATAAGGCTTAAATTACATAAGATGACCTTTTGGGTCATCACAACACTTGAAATTAAAAAACATCAGCACTGGAAAAACATAGCAAGCTTGCAATTGGCTTGCATTCAACATACTACATTCCAAATCGAAATCACGCACTGTTATACACATCAGATACATTCCTAAGTTTTTGTTTCTCTTTTTCCTCTTCATATACGCTTGAACTCCCATATCGTTTCGAATTTTTATTGGAGGATAACGTTCGTTGACAGTGAATTTGATTTTGACATTTTATGCGGAGGTACCGATTGTTAGATGCTCTGCAATTGCGAGATTCAATTGACTATAATTTGAATCTTCATTGACTACAATTTCATCAACAACAAAATATTTGTATTTCCCAATACTATCCCACCGACCATTGAACTGGAGCATAATCGCTAATTTTGACATTATGTTGCGAAATTTAATTCAATTGTAGCTAATTATTTGCAATTGTTTTCTTCAAAACCTTTATTTATGGAAAACCAGAGGAAACTAGAGAAAACCAGAGAATAGAAGGATACTATAGATATGTGCTTTGATTATGGATTCTACAAATATGTTGCCTTGATTATGGTGCGATGATTGCGTCACTAAAGTCTCTAATTGAAATATAAGCGATCCAAAAATTATGCGTCTAAATAAGGAAGACTACCGCAGAAAGGAGTCTAGTTTATACAAATGCATATTTTTATAGCTAAAACGTGTTTAGGTCGGGTAAATACCAAAACTGAGACATTTTTAGTAATAAGGTTTTAAATAGTGTATAGGAATTCCCTTTTCAAATTGGTTAGCCAAACACAAATTGCTTCTCACCTAAAATATTTTTTTACTTTTCAAAATAAGTTGATTATAGTAGTTGGCAAAACATGCAATTAATCACCAAAGGGACACCATTTGTCTTTCAAATTTGCTCTCTTTGGGGAGTTTAAATAAAAGGCTAAAAAGAAAACTATTTTCAAATATATAACGTATTATTCTTGTTGAGACAAAATTAGAGTATCACGGAGGAGCATTTATTACGAATTAATGTTATCTTCTCGAATTCTTGCAAAGTTGCAAGAACATATGCAAACAAGTTGAGATGGTGATAAAATCTTGATTTCAAAACTTGGTGAACAACTATATCTAACAAGTGAAGTCTGTAATAAAAAACATTATAATATATTTCTGAAAAAGAAAAAAGAAGAAAAAATAGCTAAATAAAAGAAATCTGTTATGAAACAATAAAAGAAGAAGAACAATATTGCAGAGAAAGAGAGAGGAAAAATTCTTATTGAATTTTGGGGGTGATTTACAATGGGGTAAGACCCCTCTATTTATAGGGAAAAAATGACTTAGCCACCAAGTAACAAACCCTAGAAGCTCTCTAGAATATAGACATTCACCATAAATAAAATTCTATTTATAACACTCCCTCTTGAATGTCTATTCAACAAATAATATGCCTCATTAAAACCTTAACTAAAATAAAATCCCATGGGAAAAAAATCTAGACAAGGAAAAAGAGTACACATGTTTAGAAATGCGTCTTTTGGTTGCCTCGTTAAAAACCTTGCAAGGAAAACCCAATGGGACAAAATCTTGTAAGGGAAAAAGAGTGCAACGCGCATTAACTCCCCCTGATGACAGCATCAATTCACATCCTTGAGCCTTCGCATTTCAATCTTGTGTATTAGCTTCTTGAAGGTTGGCGTCACAAGAGATTTGATGAATAAATCATCCATATTAACTTCAATAAATATGTTGCACCTTGAAAATTCTCGTTATCACATTATCATGCTTATAGTTATAGCAAGATACATATGTGCACAAATAACACTTATAATGTGGTACTTCATGACCAAGAATTCTATATGCTTTAAGCAATATTCTTCAGGGATTGTCATATAAGATAAGTCATATAAGCCATATAAATAGACTTTAGATTTGCATCAAGTTTTATGTCATGCTAGACATATAAGATACATGAAAGTGATTGCACACACCATTGACTTTATACTTTCGAGTGTTTAACTACACGTCGAAAATTACATGTATTTCATAAGAAACCAATTTTATTCGAATTGTGTCTCTTCCATTTGGCCAATAGTTTTGTGTATGTATTCAATATACTTAAGATCCTCATCTCTACTTAGCGCTATGATAGATATCGTTGACGAACATTTTATATCGGTTCCAATATATATATTTTTTTCATATAAAGACATAACATAGAGATTTTTTCATTAATATATTCAGGTACCTGAATCTCTCTTGAGATTTTATGAAGTGTTATGTCATGTGATCTTCTAGATCACTTGCCTCCTTTATTACGATCATTTTTTATCATTTGCTCATCTTCTTTATCAAGAAGTTTATTTGAAACCGATTTGTCTATACGCTTTAAGTGTACCATAGACTTTGTCCTTCTAGGACTTAATAAGAGCGTTTGCAATTAGAATATAGTTACTTTCTTTGGGTCAGCAAATGCGTCTGCCATATTTTGCAATACATTGCAAATGAATTATCTTTTTATGAACTTCAAGTTCATATTATCTTATTCGAGGATCTAGACGTACAAATGATAATTCATTCCACGTAACTTTTTCTCAACTGTTTATCATATCTCCCTCTCATGTTAGAAAAACTAACTTTCTTCCTCAATTTTGGGAACCCATCTTTGTGCATTATGGTGTTAATCAAAATATACACCGCACATCAATAATAATAAGATGAAATTATTTGGTTCCTGACCCTGAACCACTTGTGAGAGGAGAATGTAATATACTTTCGTATATAATTTATATCAAACTGATATAAATAATTTTGTTCTCATAAGCAATAGTTTAGCTATTTAGTGGAGTCACTCAATAAATCATTTTGCTAAACCAATTGTGATGTAAACCAATTTATCAAGATGAACTATCTTGAATAGACAATCTGGAAATTATGCTCTAAATTAAATTATTGAGCAAGTTATCTCGCAAACAGCAGGTTGTAGGTTAATAATAATTGCACATGTAACCATCTCATAGATGCATCTTATGTGGTATACATGACAGGTGAATGAGCTCAGATTCACCTTTGATATTTCCAGCATTCATGGGATTCAATCCCAATTTTTAGTTGGTTTATTAATTAATGAGAACAAGCAACATAAGATAATTCGTAAAGAACTTTCTAGTTCTTTAATATTTACCCATGTGGATTCTCTTTTATTTTTGCATATCATACTTAAATTGATATGGCTAAACCTATTATGCCAACTGAATAAATTATCAATATTGATTAAAGTTCAGGTTTACACCATGACTTGTGCAATTATCAATAAACTCCAAGTTTATTACGTTTTTATATCAATAAATATCCACTTTATTGTGGTATTCTTTTATTTGTGATATAAATATTGATTCTTTTATATCATGAGTGTGTAAAAAGATTTTTATGGTCAGAAAGTGTGTAACATGAATTTGGTCCATAGTTTAATGGTTAACTTATGTATTTTGCCTTTCAAGAATGAATATGTATTCATAAATCAGATATTATCACATTCCCATAATCATGTACGGACCATAATCATCTATATGTGATTTACAAAATTTCATGTCAAATCGATAACAAATATTACTTTCAAAGAGTGAAAGATTATTTTAAGAATTCTTATTATTCTCATTATCACAAATATGACGATTATAATTTCGTTTATTCCCACGTCCACATTCATTGATACCTTCATGGTAATAATTTGTCTTCTTTCACACGTATCACATATTGTTATCACATTCTCTTAAGGGGAATGAGGATGACGCAAATTCAATGGGACGAGTTTCTACTTTTTTGTCCACAATCATACATGAATTTGATCATGGCAAGACATAGAAATATTACCACTTTGGTGGTTATAATTTCTTGCAAACTCTATAAGAGTTATAATCAAAATTTATTGTCTTTGCTTGCATTTAAACTCAAATTATAAAATTTCAAGAATTTAAAAGAGAAAAATAAAATAAAATACTTACCTTAAATCCAGAATTTAATCATAAAGAAAGTTCATGGACAATTGACAATCATTAAGCTCAATTCCAAAGCTTCTACTCAAATTGATTAGAGTGTCATGCTAATAACGTGTTATGAAACAATAAAAGAAGAAGAACAATATTGCAGAGAAAGAGAGAAAAAAAATTCTTATTGAATTTTGGGAGTAATTTACAATGGGGAAAGACCCCTCTATTTATAGGAAAAAAATGACTTAGTCACCAACTAACAAACTCTAAAATCTCTCTAGATCCAAATTCACCAAAAATACATTCAACTTCCCAAATTTCTAAGCAATAAACACTTTTGCACCAACTTCTTCATGCTGTTTCTTAGCTTCCTCAGCTTCATCCTTAGAAATTCCTTCCTTAAACTTCTTCGGCAAGCCTTCAATCAACTCCTTAGCTTCTTTTAAAGCCAAATTAGTTAAAGCCTTAACATCTTTAATCGTCGTGATTCTCGCATTACTCGGCACTTCCCCAATGATAATGTCAAATTCCGTCTTCTCCTCAACAACCGGCGGAGCTTCTGCGGCGGCGGAGACGGCAGTAGGAGCGAAGGATGCGACGGTAACACCGAGCTTGTCTTGAAGGTACTCGACGAGTTTCTGTGCGTCAGCTAGTGTTATATTGGAGATTTCATGTCCGAGTCTGATTACCTTCTTCGGTGCTTCAACAACGGCGAGTGGACGGAGGGAAGTGAGTCGACGGTAATGGTGGAGTTTGGGTGAAGGAATTGAGAATTTTAGGATTTGTTTGGGGAAGGAGATTGAGGCGTGTGGAAGTGTGACGGCGCGGAGAGGGTAATGGTGGATAACGTTGATGCCGTTGCAATTTGCAAGGTAGTGCCGTTACTTTTGCTTACCTATTTATTCAAGAAAATGATCCTTGAAGAAAAATAAGAAAAGCCGGTGAAATATGGAAACTATTTTTTATTCTTTTTAATTTTTCATGTTCCGTAAATACGACCTCTTGTTTGCAAATTTGGGTGTTTTTAATACGATGGATGTCATTTTTTATGAAATATATTTGTTCAAAAAATGCTTTCGTAGGTGAGCTAAAAATAATTTTGTTTAGAGAATATATATATGTATATATAATTAATAATAATAGTAAATTAAAAATATTTTGATGAAACTTTAGTAACAAGATTAACAATAATGCCCGCAAGGGTTGACTAAATTGGTTGGGTGAGTGGTTCCTACATGGGAGTGTAGACATTTAAAATTTATTTTCATAAACAAAATTTAGACCATATTTGGAATTCAAGATATATTAGTCTAAATAAATTTATTGGGCTAATATAATTGGATTAGCATATAAGTTCAATATGTGTGGTTTAATAAATAAATTCAAATTTATTGGCTAGCCCATTTAGTTGGGTTACAGATGATAACCCACTTCATTAAGCCCAAGATATTATTTTTCTAGTGGCCCAGTTGGGTGCCACGTGTCAAGTGATGTGGCACGCCAAGTCAAAGGAAGAGCCAATAAGATCATGCCACGTGCCAAAATTAAGGCGTGCCAAGTCAAGTTCCAGTTAAATTGCGCCACATGTGCAAGTGAAATGTTCTAGCCAATCAAATGCGGCCTCATCACGCTTCAATGTGATTGATCGGAAAAAGTTTGTTCTCATCACAACTTTTCTCTTCCACAACTAATAGGGGTTTTCATAACTGAGAAAAGGCACCAGAAGTTATAACAAGAAGCAAGAGATAGCTTGTGGATCAAGTGCCACAAATTTCTCTACAAGTTTCAAAGATTCAAGCAATCAATTTCAAGCTCAAGAACGAATAACAAATCAAGGTTCAAAGAGTATAAGTTCAAATCAAAGTTCGTGCTAGTTGAATTCAAGATCATCGTTCGAGGCAACAAATATAGATTCAAGATCAAGCTCAAATGCCTTGGATTTACTTACTATTGGAAAGAAGAATTAGAGGATTCTTAGATATTGTACACTCATATTATTTGAAATCAAATATTACGATTGTTGTAATATTTTTGGTCTCGATTATTTTCTTGACACAAATTTAATGTCTACAAATTCTGGCACGCCTAGTGGGACCACCTCTACCTCTCATCTCAACTAAAGTTCAAGAACATCAAGATGGCTTCAAAGAAAGTCAACTCCAAATCAACCTCCACAAAGGCTGTTAATTCCAGGTTCTACGTTAATGTGGAAAGCATCATCAATGTTACCTTTGGAAACTTTGGACCAGTTACAAAGAGCAAAGAAAGCTCTTTAGGACAACAAGCGCTCCAAGTATCGTCCGCGTCAACTCCTGTTTTTAGATCGTCATCCTCAAAAGGAGCATGATCCTCTAAAAACGCACATGAAGGAGGAAGTTACGTTGTTAAAAAGATTAAAGAAAACTCTAGCTTTGCTTAATCTCTCAGAATCCAAGAAATCTATTGTGAAGGAAGATGCTAATACTTCAAGTGATGGATCCTCCCCAATTACACCGCATAACATGAGCGAATCAAGGATCAATCTATGTGACAATCTGTCACGATCCCAAATCCTAAGAGTTCGTGATGACGCCTATCGTGGAACTAGGCTAGCCAACCATCTCATTGCTACAAATTTGTTCTATTATAAAAATTCACAATTCAATAGCACACGGCAAACATAGCATAAAATAACTTCTTTAAGTTTTAGCGCCCCAATAATAGTCTAAACAACTCTAAACAAAACCTCCCAAGACTGAAGTCAACATGGTCACGAGCATCAACGAAATAAAACTAAATCTACTAATGTCTTAAATAAAGTCTAGGAATGAAATGCTAAAACTAAATAAGGAAGGAAAATTGAGAAGTTGTGGACGCTGGACAGCTACCTCGAAATCCCGTAAAGTTGTTGATAACGAACTCGGACGACTACTGCTCCGAATCAATATCTGGATCTGCACACAGAGGTGCAGGGAGTAATGATGAGTGCGCCAACTCAGTAGTAATAAAAATAAATCACAGTCTGAGAAATACGAAACACACAACACAGATACACCAATTCACAAAAATAGTAAATCACCAAGTCACCATAAATATTCATCAAATACATAAGTTCAAAAACCAATTTCTAGAAATCCTTTGAAGCAAGTATAATTTCAATATATCTCAGTAAAACTCTCAGTAAAAACCAGTTTGAAAAACGAAGTGAATCGTAGTCAAAAACTCAGTAAATTTATCATAAATCTGCCCCTCGGGCCAAAAATTATTTCTCATAACAATCCCAGTATCAGCCCATCAGGCAACCTCACAATCACTCCATATTAGCCCATCAGGCAACCTCACAGTCACTCAATAATAGCCCATAAGGAAACCTCACAATCACTCAGTATCAGCCCCGCGGGCAACATCACTCATTAGGCACCTACGCTCACTGGGGGTGTGTACAGACTTCGGAGGGGCTCTTACAGCCCAAGCGCTATAACAAACCACAACATGGCATAAATCACACACAATATTGCCCCGCAGCCTCTCTCATATCATATCATCCTCACAACATAGGCTCCCAGCCTCACTCAGTCAGACACTCTCATCATGCCATTCAGGCCATAAATATACCGGGTTCTCGACCCAAAAATAATGTTTCATTTTTTCAAGAAATAGTATCAAAATACTCTAAGTGTCAAAACAATTTATCAAGAAAAGACTGAGTGAAAATCATAACATATCAAGTGAGGAAATAGTAAAAACAGCCCCCAAGGGGTAAACAAATCGGCACTAGGCCCCAAACATGGCTTATAGCCGAAATCATATCAAAATATATCAATACTATTAAGCATATGCTTTAAAATCAGTTTCGAAACTCAATAGTTGCCTAAAAAGGAATATATCTCCGAAGTTCCAATCTTTGCATTCCAAAACCCGTGAAAGAGTGCAGAGTCCGGGGTTTCATACCCTCAGGGCAGGATTTAAAGACATTACTTACCTCAAACTAGCCCGGAAACTATTCTGTAATGCGCTTGCCTCTCGAATCAACTTCCGAGCGCTCCAAATCTATAAAGACCAGACCTTTATCATCAAATTATGCTTAAGGAATGAATTCCAATTGAAAAATCGATTTTAGCTCAAAACCCGAAATTTGCTAAAACCCGACCCCCCAGGCCCGCGTCTCGGAACTCAGAAATTTTTATACCAAAATGTTCTTCATTACCTCACGAGTTCGTACATATAAAGAACGCTAAAATCGGAATTCGTTTGACCTCTCAAATCGACCCCTAAAGGTCTCATAATCTCAAGCCCTAACTTCCCCTTTTTCTACTGATTTTCATGAATTTACACTGATATTAAGGTCTTAAATCACCTATAATCGAGTTATTAAGTCCAAAAAAGCTTACCTCAATGATTCACCAACGTTTCCCTTTTCAAAATCCCTCAAAAACCTCGGAACCCGTATAACAATGGTGAAAAGAGGGTTAAAAATCGCGAAGGCATGCTTATATACTTTCTTAACAGTGGTTCCGCACCTGCGGCCACTTAAACGCACCTGCGAAGCACCCTCAAATCTCAGCCTCCGCACCTGCGCTGGTCCTTCCGCATCTGCGGCATCGCAGGTGCGGAAAATACCTCGCACTTGCGGAATTCCCTCATCTCACCCAACTTCACATCTGCGGAGCTTGGCTCACTCCTGCGGGCCCGCACCTGCGGTCAAACTTTCACAGGCGCGGTTACACCAGCACCAGCAGCTGAAGGTGCATATTTCGAGTTTCAAACTTCCCGTTAACCATCCGAAATCAATCCCGAGCCCCTCGGGACCCCAACCAAACATACCAACACATCACATATGATCATTCAAACTTAGTTGCACTCTCAAAATACTGAATATAACCTCAAAACACCAAAATCACATCGGATTCAAGCCTAAGAACTTTGAAATTCTAAAATCCACCAACGATGCCGAAACTATCCAAAACAACTTCGATTGACCTGAAATTTTGCAAACATATCCAAAATGACATTACAAACTTGTTCCAACTGTCGGAATTCCATTCCGACCCCGATAGCCTATTTTCCACTGCCTACCGGAAATTGCCAAAAACTAACTCTCGCCAATTCAAGCCTAATTCTACACCGGACATCACAAAAATATTCCGAACACACTCCTAAGTCCCAAATCACCTAACGAAGCTATCCGAGTCATAAAATCCGCATTCCGAGGTCGTGTACCAATAATTCAACTCTCAATTGACTTTTCCAACTTTAAGGCTATTTTTAAAGACTAAATGACTAAACTCCCACTACGACCATTTCGATTTCAAGCTTACCAACTCTAACACATCAATAACAGTTAAACCAAGCTATGACAAGGCAATAACAGTAATTATAATGCAGGTTCTACATAACGACAGACCGGATCGTTACATTCTCCCCTCTTAAACAAACGTTCGCCCTCGAACGAGTCTAGAAGCATACCTGGAGTCTCAAACAAGTGAGGATATTTGCTTTGCATCTCCCGCTCGGTCTCCCAGGTAGCCTCCTCCACTGGCTGACCTCTCTACTGTACCTTTACTGAAGCTATATCCTTGGATCTCAACTTTCTGACCTCGCGAGCTAAAATAGCTACTGGCTCAACCTCATATGACATATCACCCTCGAGTTGAACCGTGCCTAAGTCTAACACATGGGACGGGTCACCAACATAGTTCCTTAGCATCGACACATGAAATACCGGATGAACACTCGATAGGCTGGGTGGCAAGGCAAGTCTGTAAGCCACCTCTCCAACCTTCTGAAGTACCTCAAAAGGACAAATAAACCGAGCACTCAACTTTCCTCTCTTCCCGAACCTCATAACATCCTTCATGGGTGATACCTTCAGTAGTACCTTATCACCTTCCATAAATGACACATCCCGTACCTTCCGGTTCGCATAACTCTTCTGCCTAGACTGTGCCGTGCGAAGTCGCTCTAGAATCAACTTCACCTTCTCCAACACATCCTAAATCAAATTTGTGCCCAATAACTTAGCCTCACCAGGCTCGAACTAACCAATCGGAGATCTACACCTCCTACCATATAAAGCCTCATACGAGGCCATCCGAATACTGGACTGGTAGCTGTTATTATATGCAAACTCCACTAGTGGCAGAAATTGATCCCATGAACCACCAAAATCAATCACACAAGCCCGTAACATATCCTCCAAAATCTGAATAGTCCGTTCCGACTGTTCGTCGGTCTGAGGATGAAATGCAGTGCTCAACTCTACATCAGTACCCATACCTCTCTGTACGGCCCTCCAAAACTGGGATGTGAACTGAGTACCTCTGTCAGAAATAATAGAAACCGGAACTCCATGCAACCGGACAATCTCCTTAATGTAAATACCAGCTAACCGCTCTGAAGTATAGGTAGTGCTGGCAAGAATGAAGTGCGCGGACTTGGTCAATCTATCCACAATGACCCAAATAGCATCAAAACCCTTCGAAGTCTGTGGAAGCCCAACTACAAAGTCCATAGTAATTCGCTCCCACTTCCACTCCGGAATATCTAACCTCTGAAGTAATCCACCTGGTCTCTGGTGCTCATACTTGACCTGCTGGCAGTTGAGACACCGTGCTACATGCTCAACAATATCTCTCTTCATCCGCTTCCACCAATACTGTTGTCTCAGATCCTGATACATCTTTGTGGCACCTGGATGAATAGAATATCGCGAGCAGTGAGCCTCTGCTAATATCAACTCTCGAATCCCTTCCACATTGGGCACGCAAATACGGCCCTGCATCATCATAACTCCGTCATCACCAATAGTCACATCCCTGGCATCACCCCGACGAACTCTATCCTGAAGAACTAACAAGTGTCGGTCATCATACTGGCGAGCTTTAATCTGATCATAGAGAGAAGACCGGGAAGCCATGCTAGCTAATACCCGCGGAGGGTCTGACAAATCCAATCTTATCAACTGGCCCGCTAAAGCCTGAACATCGAGTGCTAACGGTCGCTTTGCTTTTGAAAGGTAAGCTAGACTCCCCAAACTCTCGGCTCTACGACTCAAAGCATCGGCCACTATATTGGCCTTTCCCGGGTGATACAAAATAGTAAGATCATAATCCTTGAGAAGCTCTAACCATCTCCTCTGCCGTAAATTCAAATCCTTCTACCTCAGCAGATACTGCAAGCTATGATAGTCAGTGAAAATCTCACACTGCACCCCATACAAGTAATGACGCCAAATCTTTAAGGCATGAACAATGGCAGCTAACTCAAGATCGTGCACTGGATAGTTCTTCTCATGCGCCTTCAACTGTCTAGACGCGTAGGAAATCACCCTACCATCCTGCATCAAGATCGCTCCCAAGCCAACTCTAGAAGCATCACAATAGACTGTATAAGAACCTGAACCAGTAGGCTAAACTAGTACCGAAGCTGTGGTCAATGCTGACTTGAGCTTCTGAAAGCTCTCCTCACACTCGTCAGACCATCTGAATGGAGCACCCTTCTGGGTCAATCTAGTCAATGTGAAGCAATAGAAGAGAATCCCTCCACAAAGCGACGGTAATTTCCTGCCAAACCAAGGAAACTCCTAATCTCAATAGTTGAGGACGGTCTGGGCCAACTCTACACCGCCTCAATCTTCTTCGGGTCAACCTGAATACCCTCACTGGACACCACGTGCCCCAAGAAAGCTACTGAACCAAGCCAAAACTCACACTTGGAGAATTTTGCATAAAGTTTCTCCTTTCCTCTATCTGTGTAACACAACTCTCAAATGATGCACATGCTCCTCTTGGCTACGAGAATTCACCAGGATGTCATCAATGAACACAATGACGAACGAATCAAGGTAAGGTTGAAACACACTGTTCATCAATTGCATGAACGCTGCTGGGGCATTGGTTAGCCCAAATGACATAACCAGGAATTCATAATGACCATATCTGGTCCTAAAAGCAGTCTTCAAAATGTCAGAATCCCGAATATTCAACTGATGATACCCCGACCTTAAGTCGATCTTGGAAAACACCTTAGCTCCCTGAAGCTGATCAAATAAGTCATCGATACGAGGCAAAGGATAACGATTCTTCACCGTAACCTTATTCAACTGCCTATAATCAATACACATACGTATGGAGTCATCCTTGTTTTTTCACAAACAACACCGGTGCACCCCAAGGTGACACACTAGGTCGAATGAACCCCTTATCTAAGAGTTCCTGAAGCTGCTCTTTCATTTCTTTCAACTCCGCTGGTGCCATGCGGTAAGGTGGAATAGAGATAGGCTGAGTGTCTGGCACCATGTCAATACCAAAATCAATATCTCTGTCAGGTGGCATGCCTGGTAGGTCTGTAGGGAATACATCCGGAAAATCACAGACTACAGGAACAGAATCAACAGATGGAGTCTCACTACTAACATCCCTCACAAAAGCAAGATAAGATTCACACCCTTTCTCAACCATACGCTGAGCCTTTAAATAAGAAATCACTCTGCTAGGTACATGCTCTATAGACCCCTTCCACTCAACTCTCGGAACTCCGGGCATAGCTAAGGTCACGGTCTTAGCGTGACAATCAAGAATCGCATGACATGGGGATAACCAATCCATGCCCAAAATGACATCAAAATCAACCATATTGAGTAACATCAAGTCCAATTGGGTCTCCATACCCCCAAATATAATACACGACCGTAACACGCGGTCCACAACAATAGTATCGCCCACCGGGGTCGAAACATGAACAGACGTAACTAAAGACTCACGGGGCATATTCAGAAAATGAGCAAAATAGGATGAGACATAAGAGTACGTGGAACCAGGGTCAAATAAATCCAAAGCATCATTGTGACAAACTGAAGTAGTACCTGTAATCACCGCATCTGACGCCATAGCATCAGGCCTAGCCGGAAGTGCATAAATACATGGCTGGCCTCCACCTGATCGACCTCCCCCTCTAGGGCGGCCTCTAGCTGCCTGACCACCACCCATGGCTGCCTGGGTAGGTGGTGATGTGACTGGGGCTGAAGCCGAGGGCTGAACCCTCTGCTGAGCTGAACTACTAGGACGACGGGGACACTGCCTCCACTCATGTCCGAACTCTCCACACTCATAACAACTACCTGGAGCTGGATATGAAAACTGACAAAAACCCATGCCACCATGATAACCACCAGACGAACCATGCATAGAAGAACCCTGATAAGATGATGCTCGGGCGGAGCTCTGAGCTGGAAGGGCACTAAAAGATGAACGTCCCTGATGAGAATTGCGAGGACCCTGCCCCGAAGATACACCACTGTAAGCTGGGAGAACTGGTTGTGGAGGTCTAAATGGACGACCTCTGGTTTGCTGAAACTGCCCTCTAGAAGGGGCACCACTGAAGCTACCTGATCCCCGAGGCCTCTTGACCTCTCTCTCCTCACGCTCCTATCTACGAACTGACTCAATCTCCCGAGCAATGTCAACTATCTGCTCAAATGTAGCTCCAGACACTCTCTCTGGTCATCAAGATCCAAAGCTAATAAGTAAGACTATCTACAAACCTCATAATCCTCTCCTTATCAGTAGGGACAAACTCAGAAGCATGTCTATCCAACTCGGAAAACTTTATCTCGTACTGAGTAACTGACAACTCTCCCTGGCGCAGTTGCTCAAACTATCTGCGTTGCTCCTCTCTGTGGGACTGAGGAACATACTTCTCCAAAAAGTTCGTGGAGAACTGCTGCCATGTGAGTGGTGCTGAACCAACCGGCCTACGCCTCTAGAATGCCTCCCACCAAGTGAAAGCAGCATCCGCAAATTGAAATGTAGCAAACGAGACCCCACTGGTCTCCAAAATACCCGCAGTACGTAGTATCCTATGGCACTTATCCAGAAAACCTTGGGCATCCTCACCCTCTGTGCCGCTGAAAGTCGGAGGCTTAAGTCTGCTGAACCTCTCCAGCCTACGCTGCTCATCCTCGGGGATATCTGGAACCACATAGTCCTGAACTGGGGCGACCGGCTGAGATGGGGCTTCTCCCGGTGTTTGAATACCCCGTACAGCCTGCTCAGGTGTCCGGGCAGTTGGAGTCTGATTGCATCCCCCGGCCTGAGCTGTAGTGGCAGTAGTGGACATAGCAACTGCCTGAGCAAAACTAGATCACACTGTCAATATCTGAGCCAGAGTCTCCTAAAGACCCGAAATAACAATAGGTACTACCGGTGCCTGAGCTTGTCCCGCTAGAGCACCATCGGTGGGAACCTGATCCTGAACGATAGGGGGATCCTGCGGTATTACCCCGGCTTCTGCCTGAGCTGATCCCCTACCTCTACCACGGCCTCGACCCCTTGTGGGTCTAGTTGGTGTCTGGTCACCCTGATCGATATATTGCGTGTCCTCACCATCTGTGAGAGAATGAAACAACATAAGTTTAGATTTCAAGAATCAATAGATTGGCATGAAAGAGTTCAAGAAATTGAGATTTTTCCTAAGAGTTTTGCAGCCTCTCGAAGATAAGTACAGACGTCTCCGTACCAATCCGCAAGACTCTACTGAACCTGCTCATGACCGTTGAGTCCTATGTAACCTAGAGCTCTGATACCAACTTGTCACGATCCCAAATCCTAACAGGCCGTGATGGCGCCTATAGTGACTAGGCTAGCCAACCATCTCATTACTACATATTTTTTCTATTATAAAAATTCACAATTCAATAGCAAACGGCAAACATAGCATAAAATAACTTCTTTAAGTCTTAGCGCCCCAATGATAGTCTAAACAACTCTAACCAAAACCTGCCAAGACTGGAGTTAACATGGTCACGAGTATCTACGAAATAAAACTAAATCTACTAATGTCTTAAATAAAGTCTAGGAATGAAATGCTAAAACTAAATAAGGAAGGGAAATGGAGAAGTTGTGGACGCTGGAAAGCTACCTCGAAATCCCGTAAAGCTGCTGATAACGAACCCGGACGACTATTGCTCCGAATCAATACCTGGATCGGCACACAGAGGTGCAGGGAGTAATGATGAGTACGCCAACTCAGTAGTAATGAAAATAAATCACAGTCTGAGAAATACGAAACAGACAGCACAGATACATCAATTCACAAAAACAGTAAATCACCAAGTCACCATAAGTATTCATCAAATACATAAGTTTAAAAACCAATTTCCAGAAATCCTTTGAAGCAAGTATAATTTCAATATATCTGAGTAAAACTCTTAGTAAAAATCAGTTTGAAAAACAAAGTGAATCGTAGTCAAAAACTCAGTAAAATTTATCATAAATCTTTCCCTCGGGCCAAAAATCATTGCTCATAACAATCTCAGTATCAGCCCATCAGGCAATCTCACAATCACTCCATACTAGCCCATCAGGCAACCTCATAGTCACTCAATATTAGCCCATCAGGAAACCGCACAATCACTCAATAATAGCCCATCAGGCAACCTCACAATCACTCAGTATCAGCCCCGCGGGCAACATCACTCATTAGGTACCTGCGCTCATTGGGGGTGTGTACAGACTCCGGAGTGGCTCCTACAACCCAAGCGCTATAACAAGCCACAACATGGCATAAATCACACACAATATTGGCCCGCAGCCTCTCTCATATCATATCATCCTCACAACATAGGCCCGCAACCTCACTCAGTCAGACACTCTCATCATGACCTTCAAGCCATAAATATACCGAATTCTCGACCTAAAAATAGTGTTTCATTTTCCAAGAAATAGTATCAAAATACTCTGAGTGTAGAAATAATTTATCATGAAAAGACTGAGTGAAAATCATAACATATCAAGTGAGAAAATAGTAAAAACAGCCCCAAAGGGGTAAACAAATCGGCACTAGGCCCCAAACATGGCTTACAACCCAAATCATATAAAAATATATCAATACTATTAAGCATAGGCTTTAAAATTGGTTTCGCAACTCACTAGTTGCTTAAAAAGGAATATATCTCCAAAGTTCCAATATTTGCATTCCAAAACCCGTGAAAGGGTGGAGAGTCCGGGGTTTCATACCCTCAGGACAGGAATTAAATACATTACTTACCTCAAACTTTCCCGGAAACTATTCCGCAATGCGCTTGCCTCTCGAACCAACTTCCAAGCGCTCCAAATCTATAAAGATCAGACCTTTATCATCAAATTATGCTTAAGGAATGAATTCCAATTGAAAAACATCTATTTTAGCTCAAAACCCAAAATTTGCTAAAACCCGACCCCCGAGCCCGCGTCTCGAAACTGAGAAACTTTTATACCGAATTGTTCTTCATCATCTCACGAATCCGTACATATAAAGAACGCTAAAATCGGAATTCGTTGACCCCTCAAATCAACCCCTAAATTTCTCATAATCTCAAGCCCTAACTCCCCATTTTTCTATTGAATTTCATGAATTTACAATGATATTAAGGTCTTAAATCACCTATAATCGAGTTCTTAAGTCCAAAAAAGCTTACCTCAATGATTCACCAACATTTCCCTCTTCAAAAACCTCGGAACCCGTAAAACAATGGTGAAAAGAGGGTTAAAAATCGCGAAGGCATGCTTATATACTTTCTGAACAGTGGTTCCGCACCTGCGGAGCACCCTCAAATCTCAGCCTCCGCACCTGCGTTGGTCCTTCCGCATCTGCGGCATCGCAGGTGCGGAAAATACCTCGCACCTGCGGAATTCCCTCATCTCACCCAACTTCGCATATGCGGAGCTTGGCTCACTCCTGCGGGCCCGCACCTGCGGTCAAACTTTCGCAGGTGCGGTTACACCAGCACCAGTAGCTGAAGCTGCATATTTCAAGTTCCAAACTTCCCGTTAACCATCCGAAATCAATCTCGAGCCCCTCGGTACCCCAACCAAACATACCAACACATCACATATGATCGTTCAAACTTAGTTGCAATCTCAAAACACTGAATATAACCTCAAAACATCAAAATCACATCGGATTCAAGCCTAAGAACTTTGAAATTCTAAAATCCACCAACGATGCCGAAACTATCCAAAACAACTCCGATTGACCTAAAATTTTGCAGACATATCCAAAATGACATTACAAACTTGTTCCAACTGTCAGAATTCCATTCCGACCCCGATAGCCTATTTCCACTGCCGATCGAAAATCGCCAAAAACTAACTATCGCCAATTCAAGCCTAATTCTACATCGGACATCACAAAAATATTCCGAACACACTCCTAAGTCCCAAATCACCTAACGAAGCTATCCGAGTCATAAAATTTGCATTCCGAGATCGTTTACCAATAAGTCAACTCTTATTTGACTTTTCCAACTTTAAGGCTATTTTTAAAGACTAAACGACTAAACTCCCACTACGACCATTTCGATTTCAAGCCTACCAACTCTAACACATCAATAACAGTTAAACCAAGCTATGAAAATACAATAGCAATAATTATAATGCAGATTCTACGTAATGACAGATCGGGTCGTTACACAATCTATGCTACTCCCAATCATCTACAACAATCATGTAAGCAATGGTGATGAACTCTCATATGTGGAGGAGCGGCTGGAAAACTTGACAGAAGCAATTGTTGCCTTGACCAAGTGCATGCAAAATCAAGGTGCTAGAATTGACAAGCTAACAGATAAGGGGAGAATCTTTATGGAAGAAGAATCTACCCATGTACCTGGCACGCTCCCAGAAGTTCCAAAGAGTGATTCTCCTCCAAGACAAGTAGTATCCAATAAGGCTATCCCTGTCTCATCCGAAAGGATGATTCAAAAATAACAACTAAAGGAGTTCATTGAAGGAACTATCAAAAATAAGTATGAAGTTACTTCCAAGTCCTCCGTTACATACGCAAAGTCGTATACTGCAAGGATCGATATGTTGAAAATGCCTGCTGTCTATCAACCTCAAAAGTTCCAACAATTTGATGGTAAAAGAAATTCAAAGCAACATGTGGTGCATTTCGTTGAGACATGCAACAAATGCTGGGACTTATGGAGATTACCTCGTCAAGAAGTTTGTTCGCTAGCTAAAAGAATATGCTTTTGATTGGTATACAAACTTCGAGGGGGGATCTATTGATAGATGGGATCAATTAGAGCAAAAGTTCCTCAATCGCTTTTATAGAACAAGGCACACTGTGAGCATTATGGAACCTATAAATACTCGTCAACGGAAGGGTGAACCAGTTATCGACTTTATCAATTATTGGAGGAATGCAAGACTCATTTGCAAAGACAGGCTTAGCGAAGCTTCTGGAATAGAGATGTGCATCCAAGTCATGCATTGGTGATTGTGCTACATCTTGCAAGGTATCAAGCCTAGCACATTTGAAGAACTTGCGACTCGTGCCCATGACATGGGGTTGAGGATGTCCTCTGCTGGGAACGAAAGTCTTCCCATCTATGAGCGTCGCAAAGGGAACAACAAGCAAGAAGTAAGGAAATGGAGCAAGTTTGTACCCAAGTTAGAAAGCAAAGAAGCTATGGATGTCAACACATCACCTGTGAAGTTCTCAACGAAGGTGAGCAAGAAGCAGAATATGAAATCCACTTCTTTTCAAGATAATTCAAGTGGAAAGTTGACTCTAAAATAAATGTAAGAGAATGAGTACCCATATCTAGATTCTGATGTGCCTACAATTTTTGAAGTGCTTCTCGAAGATGAAGCGGCCAAATAAAGATGCGAAAACTGATGACCCAAATTACTGTGGATATCATCTACTTATGAGCCATCCTCTTGGGAGAAGTGCTTTGTCTGTAAGGACAAGGTTATGGACTTGGCTCGTGAAAAAAAAATCGTGCTTGAAGATGAGAAGCAAGTACGAACCAAGTCTCTATCACCTTTGGCTCATTCAACCTAGATGAGCTATGTAGTTTAAAAGAAATCAAAGATGAAGAATTACTGGAGAATAACAAAGTCGAAGTAGATCATCCTGATGATGATGAAGGTTGGTGACTTGTCGTAGGAATCACAAAAGAATCCCACGAAAAGAATCAACAGAACAACCAACAAGGAAAATAATGGTAAAAAGACCAAGGAAACAAACCATTTAAACATTTGAAGAAACCAAAAGTAGAGGTGCACCACTCTAAAAAACCACGTCATCCAGTGACCTTGGAGGAGTTCTTGCCAAGTTGGTTCCGCATGAAGATTTCCCATGATGGCACTGAGGCCTCTTGTTGCAATGCTTGATAAAGGGGAAGAAAAGAGTAATGGCCTACCGTTAGAACCATCTTCGGAAAAACTCATCGAGTCCATTCCCTAAGAAGTTAATGCTTGCGAGAAAAAGCTTACGTTCCCGAATGGAGATCTTCTACTAGGTGAAACTCATCATAACCTCTCATTATACATGGTTGGCTATATGCATGATGAAATGGTTAATCGAATTTTGGTTGATGGAGGACCCTCATTGAACATCTTGCCAATTCGCATTGTGAATAAACTTGGCATTCCTATAAGTGAACTCTCATAAAGTCGTATGATGAGTCAAGGATTAAAATAAGGGGGGAAGTGGGGGGGGGGGGNAAGAAAAAGAAAAAAAAAAAAGGGGGGGGGGGGGGGGGGGGGGGGGGAGAGCCAGATAAACGATCAAGTTGGGAATCACCATTGAAGATATACAATCAAGTGCATGGCTGCATATGATTGATACAAAGACTTCATACAACCTCTTGCTTGGAAGGCCTTGGATACATGAGAATAAAGTGGTTCCATCCACCTACCATAAATGTTTGAAGTACTACAAGGGTGAAATCGAGAAGAAGATAGTTGATGATGACAAGCCATTCACCGAGGCTGAGTCACACTTCCCCGATGCAAAGTTCTACTTGAAGAACCGCATTGTGAAGGAGCTAAAAGTTGATGATGTCATGAATGGAAAGAATGATGAGTCCAAGACTAAAAGAGCTGAGGTCGTTGCCGATAAAACCAAAGTTTTTGCCGAGGAGGTACATCCTAACTCAAATAAATCTCATAGAGGGAACATCGCGTCTCACGGCAAGAAAGTGTAACAACTCGGTCGGTCGTTTCAAGAGTTATAGCCCCGTTTTTCCCCTTTCTGCTTCTTTTGTGCTTTACTGATGTACTTTGTCTTACTAGGTTGGTTGGTTCGGTTTCGGAGTAGTTTCGGAGTGAATTGAGACACTTAGTCCCTTAATTGGAAGCTTAAGTTGGAAAAGTCGACCGGATATCGACTTGTGTGTAAACGACCGCGGATTTGAATTTTGAATGTTTCATTAGCTCTGTTAGGTGATTTTAGACTTAGTAGAGCATCCAGAATGTGATTTGGAGGTCCATAGTAGAATTAGGCTTGAATTGTCAAAAGTTAGAATTTTGGCGATTTTGGCCGGCAGTGGAAATTTTGATATCATAGTCAAAATGGAATTTCGGAAGTTGGAGTAGGTTTGTGGTGTCATTTTTGACTTTTGTGTAAAACTTGAGGTCAATCGGACATGGTTTGGTACATTTTGACATCGTTTGTAGAATTCAGAAGTTTAGAAGTTTGTTAAGCTTGAATGCGGGTGTAATTCGGTGTTTTTATAATGTTTTGAGTGATTTGAAGGTTAGAATAAGTTCACATGGGGTTATATGAATTGTTGGTAGGTTTGGTTGAGGTCCCGGGGCCTCGGGGGTGTCTCGGATGCCCATTAGAAGGCAATGTTTGACTTAAACATGGCTGGTTTTTCTGGTGTTTTGCACCTGCGGTGGGGAGCCCGCAGGTACGCCCCCGCAGAAGCTGGCTGGGCACCGTAGGTGCGGTTTTTCTGGGAAGAACCTATAAATAGAACACTTCGAGATTTTTCCCCATTTTCACATTTTGGAACACGGACTTTGGGGATTTTTGAGGAGATTTTCGAAGGGATTTCGAAGTTATCACTTAGGTAAGTTCCTTGAGCCTATATATCTTCGGTAATGGTGTTTCCCCACTAATTTTACACCTAATTAGGGAGATTTTGTATTGAAATTTGGAGGTTTAGGGCTTGGGAATTGGAGAGTAAATTTTGGGGGTTTTGAGGGGAAATTGAGGTCGGATTTTGATAAATTTGGTATGGTTAGACTCGTGAGTGAATGGGCTTTTGGGTTTTGTGACTTTCGTCGGGTTTTGAGACGTGGGCCCACGAAGCCAGGTTGAGCCAATTTCGAATTTTTTTGTTTCGATTTAATAGTTTTCTTGTGGGATTGATCCCTTTATCCTATTTTAATTGTGTTGTACTGTTTGTGGCCAGATGTGGGCATTTGGAGGCCGATTCGAGAGGCAAGGGCATTTCAGAGTAGGATTTCTACGTTGTTGAGGTAATTAATAGTCATATATCTGGTCTTGAGGGTATGAAACCTAGAGAATTGGTATGATGTGAATATTTAGATGTGACATACATGCTAGGTGACGGGCGTGTGAGCATGCAATGTGAGGGATTGAGACTTGGTCCGTCCCGGGAGACTGTAAAGTCGAATAGCCCATTATTATTACTTGTCTTCCTTGTTTTTGAGCAGTTGACTTCCTTTCATGTTATAAACCATGCTTAGGCCATATGATATCACTTTTGGGAGCCGCAATAGTCGTATAATTGGTGAATTGATTGCTAATTGATGTCTTGTACTCAGTCACCATTTTACTTGTGTATTATATCTCAACTCTCTCTTATTTCTTGTTGATACTTGTTGTATTCTCTGTTTGGGATGTTTATTTTGATATTCTGTGAGCCCGAGAGGCTGGAGTGGCTAGTGACTGAGATAGGGCCTGAGTGCCGAGCTGTGAGCTTTGTGCAGTATATTGGATTGTGTTGCACGCTGCAGCATTATTGCATCGGGTTGCACGCCGCAACAAGCCTTCGGGCCATATATATATATATATATATATATATATATATATATATATATATATA
>MDKH01220574.1:0-13105 GCA_005239495.1 Nicotiana undulata
TTCACGGGATTTCGAGGTAGTTGTCCAGCGTCCACAGCTTCTCTATTTCCCTTCCTTATTTAGATTTAGTATTTGATTCAGAGACATATATTATAGTTAGCAGGTTAGATTTATTTATTCTTAGATGCTCATGACTATTGACTCCAGTTCTTGGGAGGTTGTTTAGAATATTATGGGGACGCTAAGACTTAATTATATTATTTGTGCTATGGTTGCATGCTTATTATTAAATTGTGAACTGTTATAATTGAATAAACGCGTAGTAAGGTGATGGTTGGCTAGCCTAGTTCCACGATAGGCGCCATCACGGCCTGTTAGGATTTGGGGTCGTGACATTGCCTAAGTCAACATAGGAGTCACAAGGCCGCTAACTAGAGCTATTTCTTTCCAATAACTTATATCTAATCATAAGCTTATAGTCAAGTGTGTCGGTACCAAGGGAAGCATGTTTGACTCTCTTATTCATTATTACTACTATTTTTTCCCTAAACATCAAAAATGGACTCAATCTCTTAATAAGGTTGGCACGACATCCATCGTTGGAAAAAAGTCACCCGGTTCACACAAAAATCACCTTTGGAAAGAATCGTGGCATTAAGAATACCAAAGGCTTATTGATTACTTAAACATGAAAAAGAATCTACTAAATAAAAAAGAAGCTATTAAAGTAAATAAGAAGCTAGACTACTAAGAAAGAAGCTATGAAATAAACTACTGAAAGAAAATGAATATACAAACCTAGAACGTGAAAGAAAATATATACATCAATAGAGGGAGAAGAATATATACATAACTAAAATGAAAATAAAAATAAAAAGAGAGTATTATAGTTATTACACGCCAATGTCAAATGTCATATCAAATCAAAATAGACCACCTCCGAATAAGAATAAGTATTGTCCTCATGCTTTAAAAAAATCAAAATAAGGAGGGGAAAGAGTATAGAGGACTCCATATGTGGTCTTAGTGTGTATGGCAGCATCACCACCCTCAGGCTCCTCCAACCGGATCTTATCATCCTCTACTCGGGGAGTAGCTGGGTTGGTGAACATCTGTAGCACCTCCTCAGCAGTGTGGGCAGCGAGGTCTGGCTCATTAAACTAGACAGCAGGTGCCACTGGTGTTGATGGTGTTGTTGGGCCTGTTGGTACTGATGGATCTGTCTCCATCAATAAGTCAAATGGAAGATCACCAGATGTTGCTATCTTGTTCACCTCTCTTCTCAACTTGTCCACTGATTTTCTCGAAGCTTGGGATTCCCCATCTTCTTCACTTGTTTACCTAGCTCCTCAATTACTTCCCCATGTGCTACCAAGGTATCCATGATGGTCTTCCAATTATCCAATATCTTCTTCAATTTTCCTCTTATGACGGATGAACTTGGGGTGCTGGGTAGAAGACTGTGCTACAACAACACTGGAGCATCCAAATGTTGAGACTCGCCAGTGTCTGGGAGACTCGCAACGCAGTGAGTGGATAAGTGGAGGAGAAAGGCCCTGATACTGATGTTGATGGCCCTGAAGATACAGGTGGTGGCATGGCAGTTGTCTCGGTGGAAGGCCCGGTTGCTATGGAATGCATGGAAGTTGTAGAAGGCATAGCAGCAGAATCTGCAACTACATCTGGCTCATCAGGTTGTTTTACGATAGTAGTCGACTTAGCCTTATTCTTAGGGCTCCTTGGGTCCTTGAGAGAGTACCAGAAGAAAGGCTTCTTATCCCGAACCTTCGTATCAAAGATCCTGGGCTCCACCCCCACATTCGTGAGATACTTTGTGATAGTATTGGGATGCGGATAGGAGCTCTTACTCTACTTGACAACCACCGACATGTTGTCTGACATGATGGCACCCACATTGATTGGGTACCCATCCATGATAGATGCAACTAAGACTGTCGGGGGGACTAGAAGATTGTTCTCATTTTGGCTCGGGTCGATGCAGTTGCACACAAATGTTTGCCACCCTTCTGCCTCAAAGTTGACGGTAGCCCGCGTAATGGGAACTCCACTTTGTGATCCATGGTGGTGGTGGTCTTGGACCTCCTAATATCTCTACTAACTAAGGCCCAGCCGCATCACCCATTGAATATTTCTCCAAATATTGCACCGACTCTACCTCGTCGAACCCCAAATAAGTGTTTAGGGTGCTCTGATCAAATCTTGCCTTTAGGTTCCTCACCTTAGTCCCTTTTTTTATGTGCGCCACATTGGCGTAGAATTCACGGGCTAAATGCTCCTTAGAGCCCATCACACTCTGAGTGAACCAAGTCCACCTTTTTCTTTACCTGAACTGCTTTGCCGCATTAGGATTGAATCTATCCAAATCCCTTAAAAGAAAATTGACGCTCAAGTGTGAGCGATCTCTAGGGCCACCACTCTCGAAACCTGGTAAATGCTGTCAGGATCACGAATCTATCTTCCTAGACCTCCTTCTTTTTCGACCTCTCTAGGCTGGCAACTCTAGTATCACCCTCTCTCCCATCATCTATAATATCATCATCATCACCAATTGTGACTGGTGTAGCGGGAGTGTGAGTAGAGGAGGGTTCTGAACCCTGGCGTCCATCTTTTGAACCCTCTTAAGAGCTTGCTGAGGTGGAAGGTTCATTGCGTAACTGGTATCTCCCCGGGAATTGTTGTGGCTGAGATTGGGCATCGGGTTGTGCCTCCACAGAGTGGCCCTCTGATGCCTCCCTAGACGGGATGTAAGAACTTGATTCATAAGTCTTTGTGGCCTTACTTCCCCCTGTGGTTGGCTTCTTTGATATCCCTTTTTGTACTGATAGAGGTTGGGTACCCCTGCCTCGGCCTCGGGAGGGCTCACCCCTCCCCTTAGAAGTATCACCACGTCCTCTTAATCGAACCATTGTCTGCAACACATACCAACATTAGTCAGTTAAAGTTCAAAAACAGACTGTAAAATAGTTGCAGATAAAATAGTTTGTAAAAGGGGAAGTGCGGTCCGCACAATTCTGAGTGCGGCCGCAGAATGGCTTGTGCGGACCGCACAATTTTGGAAGTGTGGCCGCACAATTGAAGTGCGGTCCACCCAATTCTAAGTGCGGTCGCACCATTCAATGACCCAAAAATCCAATTCTCTGAAGTTTTGATCTGCGACCGCACACATTGTTTTGCGGTCGTAGTTCAGTTTCTGCAGACCACACAATTTTGAGTGTGGTCTGCACAATCAATGCATATACTTTGCCTAGCCTAAGGAGATGTGGACCGCACAATTTCTTGTGCGGCCGCATAATTTAAAATTACATGGCAGTAAACTTAGGCCTTTTCAATTTAGCACAATTTGGGCATGGTATTGTCAGTATAAACATGATACACAGTTTACCCAACCCCCAATTAGCAACTAGAAGATTACCCACACAATTTCAAGCATACATGATGATGATTTTTACATTTAGGCCTAAAACTAACTAAACTAATTAAGAACAAAAATTAAGAAATGTGAAAAATTTAAACATGAATTAAACATACCAGTAATGAAGAATGCAGAGGAGAATCTAAGATGATGAAGTGAGTGTGATGTTTGAATCAACGGAGAAGAGTCAAAAATATCTCTTTACTATGTGAAAAGGATCACATATACCCTCCGTTATACTATTGACTACTACAACCCATGACGTTATAAAATTGGTGCAAAAATACCCTTAGTCCGTTAAATCGTCCACCATGTCCAACATCATCACACATGGCCTGACTTTTTGATGATGTAGATGACACCTGGCAATGTCACTTCACCACCCCAACCCCATTTTACCTCCTCCTACCACTTCTTCCTCTCCATAATTGCATAAACCCTTAAGGATCTATAACAAAATAATCCAGAAAATAAATTAGCTAAACATGAATACCAATTTTCTTTGTGTTTTTAATAAATAATTAAGAGATATTTAAGGGAAATTTAGATAACTAAATTTTGATAAACAATGCCCCCTATCGAGTAGCGGCATTGTTTGTGTTGTTTGCATATTTTCGTTGGCGACGGAGATTGATTACAAGACAGAGTGGCGAATAGTTGAGATGCATCATTACAGAGAAAGATGAGGTCTGGTCATTTTGGCCTTCTTGTGTTTGCAAAAATTCCCATGTATGAAAGTTTTACAATCGGTTTTACCTACATTATTGAGTTTATAATTCTTGCTTGTGTTTCTTGTGCAGAGGATAAATCAACTTCTAAGTCAAATAGCAGAGATGAATCAGGTATTGGTGGATATGCACAAAGGTAATATGTCCAAGAATTAGCTGAAAATAGTAGTATGTAGTATTACGCAGTCGAGGGATAATGGTCATTAGTTACTTTAGTGATGACAGGCACACACTCATCATGCTCAAAATGGACTGCGTTTTCTGTGGAATGATGACTGGCATTTATGAGGATGCCCGAAATCCATTGACATATATTGTACTGTAGTTTGGAGCGCAGTTGTTACAAATTATCTATAAAATGGTAGAATAGAAGCTTCATTGTTTGTCCAAATACTCCTGCTCAATTTCATTTAAGATCTTTGAATCTCCTAAGTTTACAGAATATGCAAATGACCGATCATGTGATACTAATTAGGCTTAAGGGGTCCTATTATGCAGCGATATAAAATAATACCTAGGACCAACAAGATTGCATATTTGTGTTTTTAATAAATACTTAAGAGATATTTAAGGGAAATTTAGATAAGTAAAGAAAATTGGTATTCATGTTTAGCTAATTTATTTTCCGAATTTTTTTTGTTATATATCCTTAAGGGTTTATGCAATTATGGAGAGGTAAGAAGTGGTAGGAGGAGGTAAAATGGGGTTGGGGTGGTGAAGTGGCATTGCCACGTGGCATCTACATCATCAAAAAGTCAGGCCATGTGTGATAATGTTGGACATGGTGGACGATTTAACAGACTAAGGGTATTTTTGAACCAATTTTATAACGTCAGGGGTTGTAGTAAACCAGTAGTATAACGGAGGATATATGTGATCCTTTTCACATAGTAAAGGGATATTTTTTACCTTTTGCACTGTGTTGCTTTAGTGTCAAGTGTTAAGAGTGTGTAAATTTTTGAATAGTGTGAGGAGGGACTATCTATAGGTGGTCGATTTAGGTCAAGGGGTAGAAGCTGAGTGCGGCCGCACAATTTTGTGTGTGGTCCGCATTCTTTACCTGGTTTCAATTGCCTTTCCTGACGATCTGCGGTCCGCACAATTTATGAGTACAGCCACGGATTTTTGTGCGGACCGCACAATTCCTTGTGCGGCCGAAGATCGATCATTTTTGTGCAATTCAAACTTCAGAGAGTTTGCAATTTTGGAGTCTCCAGTTATGCGGACGCACAATGAATTGTGCGGCTGCAGACTCCTTTCTACTATGGCTATCAAGATTGTGCGGCCCACACAATAAATGTACGGTCCGCACTTTTTCCACACTTAGCCATTTTTTCGAGCACAGTTCCTACAAAGCACACTTATTCCTGCAACATACTTCCAAACCAGTTAGCACAAAACAAAACCTATCTAAAAAGAAAGAAAAATAAAAATAAAAATAAACATGGGTTGCCTCCCAAGAAGCGTTTGATTTAATGTCGTTACTTTTAATCACTTGAAATGAATTAATGCCATGACGTGGCCGTCAACAACTTTTCCCAAATAATGCTTCACCCGGTGACCATTGACTCTAAACACTTCATCATTTTTATTCTTCAAGTCTAATGCACCAAAGGGTGTCACATTCACAACCTCAAACGGGCCACTCCATTTAGACTTGAACTTGCCCGGAAACATCCGTAATCGAGAATTGAACAATAACACAAGATCACCTTTTTGAACTCCTTGTTTCGAATGTACTTGTCATGGAGGTACTTCATATTCTTCTTGTATAAGGAAGAACTTGTATATGCATGGTACCAGAATTCATCTAGCTAATTCAATTGGGCCACCCTTAAGTTGGCGGCGACATCCCAATCAAGATTTAGCTTCTCCAATGCCCACATGGCTTTGTGCTCAAGTTCCACCGGAAGGTGACAAGATTTCCTGAACACCAACTGGTATGAGACATCATATTCGGTGTTTTGTAAGCCGTCCTATAAGCCCATAGAGCATCATCAAATTTCTTCGATCAATCCGCCCGGTTGGTATTCATTGTCTTTGACAAAATACTCTTGATTTTCTAGTTGGAGACTTCCACTTGTCCGCTTGCTTGATGGTGATTGAGGGTCGTGACTTTGTGAGTGACACCATACTTGGTGAGTAAGGTATCAAAAAGCTTTTATTGCAAAAGTGTGATCCCCATCACTTATAATGGCCCTTGGAGTACCAAATCTTGTAAGGATGTTCTTTATCAAAAGTGCCACAACACTTTGTTGGGTAGAGCAACGACCTCAACCGATTTTGACACATAGTCCACATTTACCAAAATGTAGGTGTTCGCACAAGAGCTTACAAACGATCCCATGAAATCAATGCCCCACACATCGAAAATATCAATCTCCAAGATGGTGGTGAGGGGCATCTCATTTTTCTTTGAAATCCCACCGGCCCTTTAACATTCATCACAACGCTTGACTAGATCACTTGCGTCTTTGTAGAGAGTAGGCCAATAGAATCCACAAATCAACACCTTTGTCGTCGTTCTCGCTCCACCATGGTGAAAACCATATGGTGAAGAGTGGAAAGCCTCAAGAATTTCCACTTGTTCCTACTTTGGCAGACACCTTCGAATCACACCATCGGTACAAATTCGGAAGAGGTACGGTTCATCCCAATAGTAGTCAAGGCAATCCCGTTTGAGCTTATTCTTTGGTTTGAAGAGAACTCATTCGGTATAATACCACTCACAAGATAATTTTCTAATTCAGCGAACCATGGAATCTTCGTCATTCAAATGGCTAGAAGTTTCTTGTCGGGGAAAGAGTCATTGATTTCAAGGCCGTCATGTGGCCTCCCCTCCTCCTCCAAGAGAGACAAATGGTTTTCCACTTGGTTTTCACTGCCTTTGCGGTCTTGGATTTCTAGATCGAACTCTTGCAATAAAAGCACTCATCTCATTAAACGGGCCTTCGAATATTTCTTGCTCATTAAGTACCGAAGCGCTGCATGATCCCTGTGGACAATCACCTTTGTACCCATCAAGTACATGCGGAACTTCTCCATAGCAAAAACAATAGCAAGGAGCTCTTCTCGGTCACCATGTGACTTGAGCATCGTTCATGGTCTTACTAGCATAGTAGATCGGATGGAAGATTTTGTTGATAAGTTGCCCCAAAACTACTCTGACCACCACATCACTTGCGTCACACATGATCTCAAAAGGCAAGCTCGTATCCGGTGTGGTGATAATAGGAGTAGTTGTCAATTTGAACTTGAGAAATTAAAATGCCTTCATGCAATCCTTGTTAAAATAGAAATTGGCATCGTTCTCCAAAAGCTAGCACAAGGGGTTCACCACTTTGGAAAAATCCTTGATGAATCAGCGATAGAACCCTGCATGACCCAAGAAACTCCTCACTCCCTTCATAGATGTTGGAGGTAGAAGTTTAGAAATCACCTTTATCTTTGTCTTGTCGACCTCAATACCATTCTTTGAAATTTTGTGGTCAAGGACAATGCCTTCCTCAACCATGAAGTGACATTTCTCCCAATTGAGCACCAAGTTCGTCTCTTCACATCTTACAAAGACCTTATCCAAAATTTTCAAGCAATCATCAAAAGAATTCTCGACCACTAAAAAGTCATCCATGAAGACCTCAAGGAAATCCTCCACCATGTCCGCTAATATAGCCAGCATACATCATTGAAAAGTCGTTTGTGCATTGCATAAACCAAATGGCATCCGTGAGAATGTAAATGTACCATAGGGACATGTGAAAGTAGTCTTCTATTGATCCTCAGTAGCAATAAGAATTTGATTGTAGCCGAAATACCCATCGAGGAAACAATAGAAAGCACGACCGGCCAACCTATCAAGCATGTTCAAGGAAGGGAAGTGGGAAATGATCCTTCCTTGTGACTTTGTTGATCTTGCGATAGTCCATACACACTCTCCACCCGGTCACCGTTCTTGTAGGAATCAACTTGTTATTTTCATTAGTGACCTGGTTCCCCCTTTATTTGGGACACATTGCACCGGAGAAGTCCACGAACTATCGGAAATGGGTAAACAAACCCGGCATCCAACCACTTTATGATCTCCTTTTTGACCTCCTCTTGCATTGCTTCGTTTAGCTTTCTTTAATGTTCAACAGGGGGTTTGGCATCCTCCTCTAAAATAATCTTGTGCATGCAAAAGGCGGGGCTTATACCCTGAATATCCGCCAATGTCCATTCGATACCTTTCTTCCTCTTTTGTAGCACCGCCAATGTAGAGTTTACCTGCACGTTAGTCAAACAAGAGGAAAGAATAACCAGTAAAGTAGAACAAGGGCTAATGAATTCATACTTGAGATGTGGAGGCAAAGGCTTTAACTCCAAAGTGGGAGGCTCCTCGATTGAGGGCTTTGTTGGAGAAGTTTTCCGATTTTCAAGATCCAAGGACAATTTGCGGGGTTCATAAGTGTACGACCCTATTCCTTGCAATGCATTCACACATTCCACATAGCCATCCTTCTCATCATCTTCAAGGTTAAGAAAAACGGCCTCCAAAGTATCATCAACATTCATTTTGGCACTAGTATCAATGATAATCATATAGGTCACCAATTCTACAAACGAACAAGCTTCATTGCTACTCGGTTGCCTCATAGATTTGCACACATGGAAAACCACCTTTTCATCACCCACCCGGAAAGTGAGCTCACCGGCTTCCACATCAACAAGAGCCTTCCCCATTGCAAGGAAAGGTCTCCCTAGAATAATAGGCACCGCATAGTCTACTTCACAATCACGAATCACAATGTCCACCGGGAGGATAAATTTATCAACACAAACTAACACATCATCAATAATATCCAATGGTCTCTTCATAGTATGATCCGCCATTTCTAATCTCATAGAAGAGGGTCTTGGTTGCCCAATTCACAAAGTCCTGAAAACTGAATAGGGCATCAAATTGATACTTTCCGTAAGATCACAAAGAGCTTTAGCAAAGTCGGAGCTTCCAATGGTACAAGGGATTGTGAAAGCGTCGCGATCTTCCAATTCAGGAGCCATTGAGTGCACAATTGCACTCATTTGATGTTTCATCTTTATAGTCCCACAATTCATGGACCTCTTCTTTGTCACCAAATCCTTCATAAACTTTGCATAATCGGGCATATGCTTCAAAGCCTCAACCAATGGCACCTTAATAGATAGGCTCTTCATCATCCCAATGAACTTTTTGAATTGGTTCTCGCCACTTTGCTTGGCAAGCCTGTGAGGGTATGGAGGAGGAGTCCTTGGCATTGGTGCCTTACCCTTTGGCACTAGCGGTTTCGGTATGTCAACAATGTGCTCCCTAGACGGGTTCACTTCCTCGTGAGTCTCCTCCACATTGTCATCAATATCAATCCCCACTTTGTAATTTGCTTGCACCATATTGTTTGGAGTCTCATCTTCTTGTATCACTTGCTCATCATCCATAATTTTTCTTTGACTTGAGGTGGTTGCATCCCCAACTTTTCCACTCCTTGTAGTCATGGGCATGGAATGTCCCGTGTTGTTCCCACCATTTGGGTTCACGACTGTGTCACTTGGTAGTGCCCCCTTAGGACTAGTGTTCAAAGCTTGTGAGATTTTCCCCAATTAAATTTTCAAATTGCGAATTGAAGTGTTGTGAGAGGCTAGTTGAGCATCAGAGTCGACATTCTTCTCCACATTTGTTTGGACATGTTCTCAATTCGCCCCATCTCATTGTTGGAAGAGCTAGGACCATGGAAAGGATAAGGAGGGGGATTGCTCGGTTGTTGATACATCGGGGGCCTTTGAAAGCCCGACCCTCGATTCACTTGGTTATTGTTCCAACCCCATTGGTTGTTGCCTCCCCAATATCCTTGGTTATCTCCACTCCAATTTCCATGGTTGTTTTGACCATTCCAATTTCCTTGATTGTTTTGATTGTTACAGATACCTTGGTTGTTACCACTATTCCAATTCCCTTGGCTGCTAGAATTCCAATTCCCTTGATTACCTTAAGATCGCCATTGTTGTTGATTCGGGCCTTGGGAGTGTTTTTTTTTGCCCTTGGAAGTTGTTCACATATTGTACTTCCTGCTCTTGTTCATTGTAAGATTCATCTTGGTAAAACCCACTATCTTCTTGCACAAATTGTTCCGAACGGTTTTTCACTTGTTGACCCTTTTGCCTTCTCTTGTTTACCATCATATTAACACCTTCCATTGCACTTACTTGCTTAAGACCTTGAACTTGTTGAATTTGAGCTTTGTCTAATTGATTCATTGTGGTGGTCAACTCGGTAATTGCTTGCCCGTGATCATGCAATTCCTTATGTAAGTGAATCACATTTGGATCACCTTGAGGAACATTTGCTTTACTATTCTATGCCGATGAACTATACACCATTTCATCTAAGATCTCACAATCTTGGGCATATAGTGTTGTCATGAAATTTCCACCGGCAAGTTGGTTGAACACGCATCGATTGGTAGTATTGACCCCCCTATAGAACGCCTATTGAATCATAGCCTTCGTCATGTCATTGTTTGGGCACTCTTTCACCATATCACGATACCTCTCCCATATCTCATGTAAAGGCTCATTGGGTTCTTGTTTGAATGCTAGAATCTCGTCTCTAAGAGTATCCATATGCCTGGGAGAAAAGAACTTGGAAATGAATTTCTCCGCCAATTCATCCCATGTACGGATAGAATGGTTTGACAATCTTTCTAACCAATCCAAGACTTTCCCCTGTATAGAGAAAGGAAATAGCCTCAACCTTAAAGCATCCTCGGAGACATTGATCTGTTTTACTCCCCAGCAAGTATTCACATACCCCTCCAAGTGTTTGTATGCATTTTGACTCGGATCCCCGGTGAAGAATCCCCGTTGTTCTAGCAATGTGAGCATAACATTAGTGATTTGGAAGTTGCCCGCTCTAATGCATGGCGGGACTATGGCAATTGCATATCCTTCGTTTGGAACCACGTGTGGAGACACTCTTGGTGGAGGTGGGGGAGGAACGGGAACGTTGTCTTGAGGCGGGCAACCTCGTCTATTTGCTTGAGGTTCAAGAGGAAATCCTTTCAACTTGGTCATCCTCCACGTCACCCCCCAATGGCATGTTTCTGAGTGGATCATTTTGAGAGCCATTATTGCACCTACAATTGTTTCCCAAAAATATTAGTAACACGGAAGGAAAGGAAGACAAGTCACACAAAAAACAAAATATATAGCTAAATCCGTTTTTAGCTCCCCGGCAATGGAGCCAAAAATTGATCTTGCCCAAGTCACGCCTCAAATTGGGGCTGTGAAGCGGTCGATTGCAATAATAATACCCAACTAGGAGTCAAGATCGAATCCATAAGGAGCGTAGATGGGATTAGTGGTATATATTTGGACTAAGCACGTGATTTGTCTAAGTTGCATTTCCATATACTTTGTTTTGATTTTACTTCTAAAATTATATTAAGGTTCGCAATTGTAAAATAAGAAACTAGAGAATAATGTTTTTGTTGTTGTTTTCAAATATATAAAAGGTCTATGGATGTGACTTCCACCTAGGTATTTGCCTAACGGGTTGTGAGCTTTAGAGCGAGTTTCGTTGGACGGGGTGTATTATATCAATCAACATACAACTACCCACTCAATACCTCTTGGTAATAGAGTGATTTTCCCAATTTGGATTTCTCAATCCCAAATGGGTATTGTACAAAACAGTTGATAAATTGCTCAAGTCGGGTTTTACTATCTCTAGATTCAACCCTTTGATTGGGACTATCAATCTCTTGATTTCATCCCAAATTCTTGTTAGCCACGTTTTCCTAGACTAAGTCTATCTTTTTTAAGCAGAGATCAAGTCAAATAGGCCTGAACCAATATTTGCAATCATTAATTCTACAATTATATAAAGAACTAGGCTAAATAATACACACCTAACCATAAACAAGCCCTAAATCAAACACCCAATAGGTTCTCACACTAGGTTGGGTCACAACCCTAGCTAGAAATTTAGCTACTCATAGTGGGTAATGAAGAAAAGAAAGAAAAAAGATGATAAAACTCATATTGAAAGATAAATAGATGAAAATCTAATGTAAAATCAACAATATAATCTAAAGTTGCCTAAAAGAGTAAAAAAACGGCTACAGACTTTCTAGTATTGAACTTAACCTTATTTCGTCAAAAAAGTCTATTTATACACAACTGAAATTTTCGGACAAAATTGCCCTTTCGGATGTTCTACGGCCGCACAAATATTTTGCAGTCCGCACTTTACACTGCAGCGCTGTTGATTTTTCTTCATGTTCTGTGGCCGCAGAGAATTCTGCGGTCCGCACTTGAGCCTTTTTGCTTGATTTGTTTCCTTGTTCAAAAGCACTCCTTCTTGAGTTGAATGTCATCACAGTGGCTCATTTTCCAATACTCTTGCAAGTAAGCATATTTCATCAGTTTTCGGGAATACCTTTAAACATTTTTGAACTAAAACGAAAGTCAAAGGGTGCAAATAAGCAGTCAAAATCCCCACTTATCAATGCCCTAACGCACCTCAAAATCGTTAGGTGGCGACTATTCACTTTTAATACCTCCTTCAAAAGAGTTGTCACATGCCGAAATCCGCTTTCGCGAGAAAATGGGGTGCAACACGGGGTAATAAGCCTATTAGGAAATACCCGAACTTAAAAGGCTATGGTCATCCTAGACACGGCTCAAAGACGTCCAAACCCCGTAACCAAAAACATAAGGCCTTCAAAATTTCCAAACCGGATTAAAGGCTAACCTCGGAAAAATTATAATCCAAAAAATTCTAAGCAAGCACTTCGGGGAAAGCTTCCGGTCATACCAAGCCCCCACGAGTCATAAGCAAAATTACTATGAAAACGAGTCTTGTTCGAACCTCTGAGCAAGACCCTATTATTACGTGCTAAGGCATTCTAAATCTTTACAATCACAAAGAAAAAGAAAAAAGAAACAAACTTGAAAATTGTCGTTGGGGAAAAAGGATATATATATATATATA
>ML297639.1:639-72574 GCA_005239495.1 Nicotiana undulata
AACACTTACCTCAATTCCGCAGGCCACTCACAACTCAATTATTGCTTTTCCTTTTGAATTCACCTCTAAATTGCTCGAATCTAATCAGAATTAATTTAATATAATTAAATAATGCTAAAAGAACTAACTTTATTGAAAAATATAATTTTTCCTAAGTTTGCTCAAAAAGAGTAAAAACCCGACCCCTGGCCTGCTTGGTCTAAACTAGGGGTTCGGACCAAATTACATTTACCCATTCACCCACGAACCCAAATATACAATTAATTTCGAAATCCGACCTCAATTCGAGATAAAGATTCAATTTTTATAAAATTCCCTAATTCTACCCAAACCCTCAATTTTTACCATGAACATTCTTAGTTTTTGATTTAAAAGTGATGTAAAATAATGGGTAATTGAACGAGTAAAGTTTAGAATTGATTACCTATGACTTGGGGATGATATTTTGTAAAGAAATTCGTTCCTAGGGCTGTGGGGTTCGAAGATTTGAAGAAGAAGAAGTCTACCCGTTTTGTATTTATTTTTCTGCCAGCTATTCTGTATCGTTTCTCGTGCCAAACGATACCTAAACTCGATGTTCTTGTGTCCAATGGATTCCTTGTGAAATTCTAATGAATTTAGGCTTTCGAATCACTCAATTTGACCTTATAATGAAGGAGATATGTAGATTTTAAGATTTGCAAATAATGCAGGTTTTTAATACGCCGTTAGGGGCATATTCGTAATTAATCAGAAAAATCTGGGCAACCTTGGTAAAATGGCCATAAAATTCTTATACGCTGTCCTAATTCGATGATTCTTTTTTCTACGGGTCCGTAATTACGATACGAATCTAATACTTCATTCAAAACATAAATCGGAGCTCATTTGTTCAATATGATATCATTTATGCTTGAAGAAACGACGTTGAAGCATAAGAAAGAACGAGCGCAACACAACCCAAACCTATTTGAAACTCACCCGAGCCCTCGGGGCTCTAAATCAAACATGCACGCAAGTCTAAAAGCATAATATGGACTTGCTCCTTCGATCAAATCATGAAAATAACATGTAAAACAACGAATTAAACCTCAAAACTCATTATTTTCCTCAAGAACACTTATAGTTCATAACTTTTCAACCGGATGTCCGAATCACGTCAAACGAACTCCGTATTTCACCAAATTTCATAGGCAAGGCCTGAATATCATAACAAATTTGTACCGGTCTCCAGAACCAAAATACGGGCCCGATACCAATGACTTCAAACATTAATTCTTTTCATTATTTCATAAATATTTCAGCAAAACAATTTCTTTCAAAAATTCATTTCCAAGGCTTGGGACCTCAGAATTCATTTCCGGGCGCCCGGGTCCCATATTTTACTGCGGACCTTCCGGGATCGTCGGAACACAGATTTGAGTCCGTTTACTCAAAATGTTGACTCAAGNAAAGCTTTTCGGTTTCATGCTCGGACTGCACACACAAATCGAGGTAGTTAAAATTATTCTTATTACGGCTAATAAGCCTAGAACGGAGTCTAAATTCATAAAATGACCCCTTGGGTCATAACAAGATTATACTGAATAAAATCAGTAGGCAAACAACATGTCTTAACACTCGCCTTAATAATACTGCCTCTGCACATTTGTTTTCTCACATAGATATCATGCCTATTAGACTTTAAGGTTAATAAAGTTTGCTAAATCAATTGCGTGCATTTGTTGTTTTATGTGTGGAGGTCAATGCAAGCCCATATTTGCTTTTTACTTCAGAGACTTAATTGTTTTGCTTGTTGTCTACTCTTTTACATTTTGGGAAACTGAGGTTTAGTCTAGAACCATCCGAAATAGAGGTCCTAATGCCTCCAGGTCCATATGTAAGGGATGGGTAATGCACGCGCAGGAAACGAACTAGAATCAACTAGAGCGCTTTTGGTAACAACTTAAAGATAGTAATCGGGTAGTAGGAGATGATAGTCTTTGCGCAAAATGCTATTAGTAACACCCCGACTTTAGGGAGTTACAGAGTATTGCACGGGGTGATCTTATAGGCTAAAAAACTTAGGACCCCCTCATCCCTATTAAATAGTTTTCATTACTTTTCCTTAGACTAATTCTCTTAATTCATGTTCGTCTGGGACCCACCATTGTGGACCTCGAGGGGTGCCTAACACCTTCCCCTCGAAGTAATTTGAGCCCTTACCCGATCTCTGGTGATGTAAACTGGTGATATGAGTTACTTGCTCTAGGTGCCCTAACGCACCTTAATCCGTTAGGTAGCGACTCTCTCAATTCCAATTCCTTACCCTCTCAATAGGAGTTGTCCCAAAAAATGTCGAAATCCGATTTCACGGGAAAAAGGGGGCGCGACAACCCATAACCATTCGCCGGATCAACAAGTTGTGGAACTCCCTCTCCTTCGATAGGAACTACAGCAAATTTCTAAGTCGTTTAACATTGATATCCTCCCAATACACCGCAACCAGATCCCGATAGTACCCATTCTAGGGATGACCTCATCTCATCTAACATAATCACTCTAGTGTCATGACTCATCAATACAATCTAAAGCCACGACCCGTGCAACCCGTGCATGAAATAGCAATATTCCAAACGTACTCAGCCCTAAAAATGCCTCAAACGAGAGGACTATTCTGCCAGCTTAACACTTACCTTCACAAAACCATGCTCAGAGCCTAGCACACACCAAAGAATCAAAACACACAAATCCAACACAAGGGATCGTATCTCAACATTACTTCGTTGCGATGTGTGACCCCATCCAAATGTTGGTCCATATGTATACCTCGCTCAGCCTTGCTCAGAAATCAATAAACACGAGAAATCGGACATCAAGTAACCAAGTGTATTACCATAACAACAGAGAATCAGATGATACGATGCCACAAAAAACCCGAAAGAACATAATCAATACGCTCTCAATCATTCAATACCCAATTACTCATCTCACTGAGATACGAATTGGGTACCAACGAATCACAACTCCTTGTAACATAGAAGATTAACTCATAAATCATTTCAGGGAATGAATAAACTAAGTAGCAACTGAATGGCATATCCCTCAGCAATAGTAGTTCTGAGTCAACAAATCCGTCCCGGTGCAAAACACCTATCAAAATTGGGCCTACTAATGAACCCCAAATCAATCCGGTCATCCCCAATAGATAAATAACCCTCCGAAGGTCCACAATACTGAATCACCACACAAACTATCCTCTGACTAACCTTTGCTATATATCCACAACCCACAACTATGGAATCATCTATTCATTAGAATTCCCAGTCTCCAAATCCTTAGAGCACGCGAATCACCATATCCGATCTCAACTCCGCCGCCTGAATGTATAATACTTCTCCAATACCCAATCATACCACGAGGAATACCCCTATAATTCGTATGTGCTACAAGGCAAAATTTGAATATCCGTATCCGACCAACTGGGAGAGGGACGCCACACCAATGAAGTATCCATAAATCAAAACACAGTGTCTCTTCTAAAAGTTACACCTTCATGAAGCCATATCTAGTAGTAATATCATCTATCTGATCATCTCAAATCGTCCACGCTTCCTAAGGAGTCAGGACCTTCCTTTTCAAAACTGCATCATGACCTTGCACCTGCAAATCTCAATACTACACTACACACCTCAGCCATTATTCCACCATATCAAAGATACGAAAATCTAAAATAAAAAATCACCTCTGAGCTGCAAGAAACTACATAATCAATTAGCTAAGAACTTTCCATTTGATTTCATACTGGAGAAAATCAAAATACGCCACATGCCCCACACACCAGTAGGAAATATACATCTCAAACCATGGTAGAGACCATCAAGAACCCTCTGAAAGCCATTGCACTTAACCAAACCATCAGGACTAAATCCCTCTAACTCAACTAAGCTACGCAGGCCGTCAAAATCCAAGAGTCTCGCCACAAAACAACTGTAGAAATGCGCCACGTCATGAGCACCCAATGAGCCGATCATAAACATTACCATGCCCATCAAAATTGATACTTCTTCTTGCCAGAACACTACTATTCCCCGAGTTCCTTGCGAATTGCTCTCAGATTGATACTTCTTCTTGCCAGAACACTACTATCCTTAACCAGAACTCACTACACGAGACCCAAGCATAAAAGCACAACGCCCTAAGGCTCATAAGTCGCTGAATGTTCTCTTAAGCCCCCCAAAAGTGCCACAACTCCAATATTTACTCTGAAGAGACTTTCTATGAATTTAATCTATTTTTTCCCTTTCCTGATACCAAAATGTAGAATCCATAATGATATAGAAATGCCATAAGTCTTGATACCATCCAACTTGAATCTCAATTTCTAGTTAAATACACATCCTAAAGATTCCCAACTATTACATATAAGTCTTGAATCCATTAGAACCATTCTCGAGAGTCATTTACTCAGCTCAAATCTCAATTAAACCGAACAAGCGGACTGAACGACATGTGCCCCCATTAGCACACCCACACCCAAGGGTGTAACCCACACCCCTAAGCAACCAAGAAAATTTCTACTCCAGGCACACTACATCCTTTCAAGTAATATATCCATGGAGTATAATACAACTTGTATCCAGAAATTTCCATTACTCGAGTCATTCTCAAACTCCACCTATATAGGTCATAACTAATTCACCGCTATACCTCGAACTGAAACCAATACAACACATGATCGTGCAATCAACTTATCATTAGCATACTCCCCCACTTGGATCAAAGCCATAGATCAAAACAAACAATAACTCACAATGCCCATACACTATCACTGCCACAATACCGCAGTGAGATTCAACTAAATCCTTCATAAGTTTATATAACACAAACCATATAATATCTCAAATCATCTAGAAATATCGCATTCATCCTTGTAGTCGTCAAGTCAACTCTTATAAGCGACCCGAACTCAAATTGCAACACATATAATTCACCGTTAAAAGATAACTCGCTACAAAACAACATAGGGATCACACAACCTCACGACACCCAGCATGAGATAACCCCACCGGCTTAGCCTCAAACTGATATCTCTCTATACTCCTCCGTAATCATAACTATCACGCAATCACTTTATCTCCCTGAGTCTGAACTCATAGCAAAACATGAAGGTCTACTTCACTCCACAACTAAATTACATGAGAGGTCATTCAACACACCCATAACTCGAGGCCATAAGCCAATTCCATATAGAAGCCAAACGCTCAATAGTCCTTGCTACACCTCCAGCAAACTCTTCTTGTCACATTCAATCAATCAGAACTCATCTCCCAGTCAAATCATACTCACCACATAGTCATCTAGTCACAATTCCCTCCAAATAAGGACAAAAACGGACATATAAGTCCCAAATACACGTGTTCACACAATCGAAATCTCAGCACTCAAGCCGCAGACAAAACCCGGCCTCAAGTCCTCTAGACTGGTCCATCTTCAACATGCAAAAACCACATCCCACACCACAACCATGGAAATCACAAGCCAGCGATGCACAACTGATACCGAGCGCTCATGTGTGCATATGAATGTATGGAAGGAATTCAAAGAGTTACGCTTCAAGCTGAATCAATGGATTCACACGACAAGAATTCAAGAATGTGAGATTTTTCCTAAGGGTTCCGCAACCTCTCAATGATAAATACATACGTCTCCGTACCGATCCGCAAGACTATACTGAGCTCATGACTCGCGAGACCTATGTAACCTAGGCTTTGATATCAACTTGTCACGACCCAAATTAACCCAGTCGTGATGGCGCCTAGGCAAGCCGACTCATTACCCAAACAAATTGATATTTTTCATTTCAAAGATAATTTCAAAGCTATTTAATATAAAACCTTCATAAAGGGATCATAATAAAAGTGCGGAAGTGAAAAGAAAAAGCCCGACATTGGGGTGTCACCAGTCATTAGCAACTACTACACTGTCTGTAAAAATCAAGATTAACATAGTCTAGGATTAATCAAGTACAACTAAGGGAAGATAAACCAGGAGGAAAGCAGGGCTGCGATCGCCATGCAGCTACCTTGCTAACTCCGAGAATCTGCGTAAAAAATAATCAACAGCCTCAACCGTGTCTAGAAATGCCTGGATCTGCACACAAAGTGCAGGGCGTAACGTGAGTCTGCCAACTCAGTAAGTAACAAAAGTAAATAAAGATTGAGCAGTAGTGACAAGAAGTAAAGCATATAAAGTCTACATCATGAAATCTCATTAAAACGCGACATGCTTTAAAATTAGTGTTTGAGTCAAATCATCTCGTTTAGAACCCAACTTCGGTGAAAATCATTCAAAGATATTTTTCAAAAGTTTCAACAGATGCTCAATGCAAAAGAGAGTAGAAATGATTAAATCATAAAAAACTCCTCGGGAAAAACATCACTCATATATAGCCCCTCGGGCAAGCCTCACAGTCACTCCTAAACAACCTCTCAGGCATACCTCACAATCATTCGCAATTGCCCCTCGGGTATACCTCACCATCACCCATGCCTCCAAGACTCTTAGCACTCAACACTCGACACTCGCACTCAGTAGGTACCTGCGCTCATTAGGTGTGTGTACAGACTCCGGATGGGCTCCCTCAGCCCAAGCGCTATATCAAGCCAAATCATAGCATAAATCACTTAGGCCATCGGCCTATATCAACAAGTTGCGACGTGTAGCCCAGTCCCATATATATCCTCACAAATCAGGCTAAGTTCCCCCTTGAATCCCTCTTCAAATCTTTCCCAAAAGCTCCAAAATCGAATAAAAATGGTGAAGAATGCACCAAAATTCGCGAGCCCGTAGGTGCAAGGCCTGGGGCGCAGGTTCAGCGCTTGGACCGCAGGTGCGGTCCGTCAGGCACGAGAAATAGGTCGTAGGTGCGAGAAGCCTCGGTAGAAGGTATATTCCATCCTCAGCTTCCCAAATTCCTCATCTACGATCCTCCTTCCGCACATGCAACCCTCGCACCTGCGGCTCCCCTTCCGTAGGTGTGGAAAAACACCAGAAGTCCAAAACCAGAAAATCTGCAACTCTCAACTCCAAAATCTTGTCCGTTAACCACCCGAAATACACCCCAGGCCCTCGGGGCCTCAACCACTAATACCAAAAAGTCACACACCAACATACGAACTTAGTTGAGCCTTCGGAACACCTAAAACAACATCAAAACACAAAATTCCAAGCCTAAGAACTTATAAATTTCCAAATTCCAAAAACGACACCGAAACTTATGAAACCACGTCCGAATAACTTCAAAATTTACACACACGTCAAAAATGACACTATGAACCTACTCCAACTTCTAGAATTCCATTCCGACCCCAATATCTAATTTTCCACTGCCGACAAAAAAAGGCCTAATTTCAAATTTCGCCAATTCAAGCTTAATTCTACCACGAACCTCCAAATTATATTCCGAACGCGCTCCTAAGTCCAAAATCCTCTAACGGAGCTTACTGAACCTTATAAATCCAAATCCGAGATTAATTACTCAAAAGTCAAAACTTGGTCAAACCTTTCAGATTTAAAGCTTCTAGTTGCGAACCATTTCTCCATATCAATGCGAACTCTGAGTTTTTCGCAAAAGAAATAGTTGGTGTCGCAAATGCGGAGCTGCAATCGCAAATGGGGACTCCCCTTCCTCATCCCATCTTCACAAATGCAGGAATGATCTCGCAAATGTGTTCATCGCAAATGCGATGAAATCCTTGCAAATGCGAGAACAGAAACACTAGCACATCTAAACCTTCTTCCAACACTCTGAAACACGTACAAAACTCATCCGAGCCCTCGGGGCTCTAAACTAAACACCCTCACAAGTCTAAAAATATAACACGAACTCACTTGAGCGATCAAAACATCAAAATAACCTCTAGAATCACGAATCGTACGCCAAAACACATGAAAATCACAATGAACTTCAAGAACTTCTAGAATCACAACCGAGCTTCCGAACCATATCAAATCAACTCCAAATGATACCAAATTTTTCAGGCGAGTTCCAAATGAAGAAATAGACCTATTCCAAGTTCTGAAGTCATAATCCGGACCAAATAGCCTTAAAGTCAAACTATGGTCAAACGTTTTTTTAAGCAATCCACCAGGCAGGGCCTAGGGCTAGTGTTTATTTATAATGAATGAAAAAATAACAACATAATTGTCATGTTGTTTTACCAAGTATAGGACTCTAAATAATGCAATTACATCACACCTATTATCATATTGGGCTTGTCAGACCCAACCATGATATCACATCTGATGTAACTAAACTTACCAACAAAAACTAGCCTAGGTACATCACATAAACTAAAATTTGCACTACATAGCCATGTGTCCTTATGTCCATCCATCGCAGGTTTTCATGTGTAGCCAAGTCCATTATCAATGCTCCAATTGCACCATTGCTCCATCTGTATCAATTGCATATCCTGTCCATTGAATTGTATTGGATCTAATGTCCTTACTGATTGCATGTGTAGTCATTTTCCTCTCTTTTCTCCCATTTTCATTTCTGAGTAGTTTGCTCTCTTCCATTTGTGATTCCCAGTTCTGTCTAGTTGATTGCTTGTTGCCTTTGCTGCTTCTGATTTGCTTCTGCTCTGCTTATTGCGCTGTGAAGTTTGATAAGAAACGGAATCCATTTGACGTGATTCGAACCTTAAATGCAAAAATTAATGTTTAAATAAGTTTTGAGAAATTTCATTGATTTTGAGGTTTAATTCAATGTTTATGATGTTATTTTAGTGAATTGATTACCCGAATAAGTCCGTAGGATATTTTTGAGGTTGTTTGCATATTTAGTTTTGAGCCTAAGGGCTCGGGTGAGTTTCGAATAGGCGTCAAGGTGCGAAAACATTGGAAATATCTGGTGTAAAGTGCATTTTCTGGTGTCTGGTGTTTAACACTATGCAAATCACATAGGTATAGCTGTGATCGCATAGCAGTGTGAGTAGGGGAGAAACTGTTACACTATGCGATCGCAAAGGGGTAGTTGCAATCTGTCACGACCCCAAATCCTAACAGGCCGTGATGGCGCCTATCGTGGAACTAGGCTAGCCAACCATCACATTGCTACGCTTTTGTTCAATTAAAATAGTTCACAATTAAATAGTAAGCAAGCAACCATAGCATAAATGATATAATTAAGTCTTAGCGTCCCCCTAATATTCTAAACAACCTCCCAAGAACTGGAGTCAATAGTCACGAGCATCTAAGAATGAATAAATCTAACTCTGCTAAAACTATAACATATGTCTCTGAATCAAATGCTAAACTAAATNTCCATAAATTCGAAATCAGTTTTCAGAAAAACCTTCGAAACAAGTGCAATATCAGTATATCTCAGTAAAATTCTCAGTAAAACCAGTGTGAAAACGAAGTAAATCATAGTTCGAAAACTCAGTAAAATCGTTCATAAAACTGCCCCTCGGGCCAAAATCATTTATTGTAACCATTGCCCATCAGGCATCCACACAATCACTCTGCCCATCAGGCATCCTCACAGTCACTCTTCATAAGCCCCGCGGGCATCACTCATTCGGTACCGGCGCTCACTGGGGGTGTGTTACAGACTCCGGAGGGGCTCCTACAGCCCAAGCGCAATAATAAGCCACAGCATGGCATAATTCACACACAATATAGGCCCGCAGCCTCACTCATATCACATCATCCTCACAATATAGGCCAGCAGCCTCACTCAGTCAGACACTCTCAATTTGCCCTTCAGGCCATAAATATACCGGGTTCTCGACCCAAAAACAGTATTTCATTTTCAAGAAGTAGTATCAAAATACTCTGAGTGTCAAAATAATTTCACAGAAAGGACTGAGTGAAAAATCATAATATAGCAGTGAGGAAAATAGTAAAAACATCCCCCAAGGGGTAAACAAATCGGCACTAGGCCCCAAACACGGCTAACAGCCCAAAACATATCATAATGTATAAATACTATTTAAGAAAAGCCTTAAAAATCAGTTTCGCAACTCAATAGTCACCTAAATAGGAAAGATGTTTCCAAAGTTTCCACCTTTTTATCTCAAAACCCGTGAAAGGGTGCATAGTCTGGGGTTTCATACCCTCAGGACAGGATTTAAAGACATTACTTACCTCAAAATCAGCCCGAAAACTATTCTGCAATGTGATTGCCTCTCGAATCAACCTATGAAGGCTCCAAATCTACCAAGTTCAGATTTTTATCATCAATATGGGCTTAAGGAACAATTTCCAATCGAAAGATATCAATTTTACTCAAAAATCCGAAACCGGGCAAAACTTGACCCCCGAGCCCGTGTCCCGAAACTTAGATATTTTTACATAAAAGTGTTCTTCATCTTCCCACGAGTCCGCACATATAAAGAACACCAAAATCGGAGTCCGTTTGACCCCTCAAATCGACCCTTGAAGGTCTCAAAATCTCAAGCCCTAAAACCCAATTTTTCTACTGTTTTTCATGAATTAAAGGCTACTGTACTTTTTCCACTCTTTTTGCTCATTTCAACTACAATTCAATGCAAATCACTTAATGGCATCATCTTCCTACAAATCGAACAATACACACTATAAACGACCTCATGTTATCATCAATAGGGTGAAAAATCTAACGAAAAGAGACTAAAGTGAGTGGTAAACTCACTGGAATTTTGCCAAAGAACCAAGTTGAATGGGCCCAGGAGGGGTCTATTGTAAACTCACTGGAATTTGGCAGACTGCCCAGTTTCCGCACCTGCGGAAGGTTGACCGCAGGTGCGATCCCGCTCCTGCGATAATTTCAATCGCTTCTGCGGTTATTGCTCAGGCTACCAGAATTTGCACCTGCGGAACAATTACCACAGGTGTGCAGCCGTATCTGCGGCACAGACATCGCACCTGCGGACTTCGTCTAAGGGTTCACTTCCCAGCAAAAAAAAATTATCTTTTCAATTGGGGCATAGTTTTTGGCCACTAATATGTACTCAAGTCTTCCATATTAGTGTATCAAATTGAGTTCTAACTCAATTAACACTGAGTTTTAGGTACTTAACACACAATTTTTGTTTGCACGATTTATCGAACATTTTGCGGGCGATTCAGGATCGCTTCTTCTTCACATGAGTTGGGTACTCAGAATTCCCCACCATTTTTGTTTTATTGGATCCAGCACACATATCCTGCTCTCAACAAAATCCTCACCCTAATACTACCCTAAATCAGAGGGGTCATGGGAATAGGGGAAGACAGTCGTGAAAGGCTTGAGCAAAAACAAAACAGAGCAGGGGAAGAAGAAGAACAGAGAAGAATAAGGGAGAGTAAAAATACTTGTGTCTTGTGTTGAATTTAGCTTCAGCGTGAGAGATGAGAGATGAGAGATGAGAGGAAAAAATTTCTTTTTCTTTGAGTTTTAGGGCTAATATAGACTGACCTGATCGAACGAGGTTTGGGAATTTACTTGCACGCATTTTCTCACCTGCGGAAAGGCAGGCGCTTCTGCGATCCCGCTTCTGCAGTTAAAGAACCGCACCTGCGGTATAACCCGCCCCTGCATTTTGGAAGTCGCTCCTGCGAAGGCGCACCTGCGGCTTTCTTGACCGCATGTGCAGAAATCCCTGGGTTCAGCACAACATTTCTAGGCAGCCACTGTTTTGGTACATTCCCGGTATCAAAAAATTGCAACTTAGCTCCAAAAAATCTGAAACTTGGCAGATTAGTGTAAAATAATATACTAAGCTATTCTAAAAAAGAAAACTTCAAAAATGACAAAAAAGTTTGAAAACGATGGGTTGCCTCCCACCAAGCACCCGCATTTAACGGCGTGGCATGACGCAAGTCAACTTTACCACTTTTCTCGCCACTTTGACGATATGAACTGGGCACCTAGCTTGGAATGAAGCTTGTGACCACGAGCGATGGGGGGTGGTAAGTCGATGACCAAGCCAAGCCTTAAATTCTTCATTTTGCACTTCTTGGCTTTCATGTGAGGTATGTCATTTTGCTTTCTTGTTCCCTCAAATTGTAGGATGTATGGTATGAGTTTTTACTCCTCACAATCCTTCATTGGTTCGTGTAGTTTAACTTCCATATCACCACACAATTCCAATGTTGAAAAAATCTTGTTATGTGACTTTAAACCTCCAACTTGCAATTTTTTCCGGATTTTGACATCCTCTTTTTCCCTCGGACTAGAGTCAATTTCAAAGACATTTTCAATCACCCTGTTTGACTATAATCCCATATTTTCTTCGGCGTCAATAATACTCATGGGGTCGGTTGGCGGATGTTCAAGTCTTGAATCCTCAAAATAAATCTCACTTTCTTCCTCGGAATTGGACTCTTCTTGGCTTTCTTCCACACTTTCAAATTGAGAGGCATAGTGAGACTACATCAATGCTTTTATTTGATCCTCCAAAGTGCGGATATGCTCATCATTTTGAGTCACATCATGTTTCAAGTCCTCGAGTGCAAAGTTGAGCTTTTCCTCACTTTCAAGAATGGCCTCCAACATGAGCATCATCCTCTCATTTTGAGAATTTGAGAGTTCTTCTTGGTTTTGATCAAGTGACAAAGAGGGATTTTCAACTTCAACCTCCAAGGAAGGTTCTTGGCTATAACTCACCTCCAATTCCTTTTGAACCCTTAAGGCTTCAATCATTTTATCCATTTGTGAGTGCAACCTTTCAAGTGCCAATCATTTTGAAGTTTATTCTCCAAAGCTCCTCCAAGGCACTTTGCTCTTGGTTTCCTTCTTCAATTAAGCACTCCAATATGAGCTTGAATTCTCCATTTCGTCCATGCTCAATTTCTTCCACTTCCTCATCCCTAAAGTTTTCATCACAAAAAGTAGCATCATCATAGAGAGGGATTGGGGAAGGAATGGACAAAGATACACAATCATACCAATGACCATTTTGGCAACCACGCCTATCACAAAATACTCCACTCATAGGTTTGAGATTGTGTGCACAATCCATCCCCGGGAGAATTTAAATAATTTTGCCACGAGTGTGGTCCTCCACAATAAGGACAAGGGTCATCAAAGTATGAACAACTACCATCCGACCATTCTTCATTATATGATGCCATTTTTTTCTGTTAAAAATTAAGAAACTAAACAAGTAACAAACAAGAAAAATAATTTACACAAATATTCACAAGTTTGGACCAAATTACTTATGCTTATTTCTCAAACAACCTAAATAACGCCAATCGTTCCCCGGCAACGGCTCCAAAATTTGATACGCTCAAATTAACCTTAAAATAGTATAAGCAATCGATGTCAAATATAGTAACCCAACAAGGTTGGGGTCGAATCCCACAGAGAACAATATATAGGCGATTAAGAATGTAAGAGAATTATCACTTATCGCGCAATGCCAAACACTTAGATATTTGGTTGGAAAATATATATAACTAAATGTAAAACTAACCTAGAAAGCAAGTAAAATGATCAATGGCTACAAGTATGAATGCATCGGGAATTACACTCAAGTAACGATCCAATGTATTTCACGATTTTACAAATATGAGTGAGTTTATGTTAATTAGCCACGGATAATAATTCTTAATTAGCTTCTTTCGAAGACTAACAAGACTTCCTAACTGAATTATTCCTAACCCAATTAAGAGGTTAAGCACACCCAAATATGGCTACAAGTAGTTCAATCATATTCCTAGGTAGAATCTATAAAATGAGGGTTAAAACCTCAAGTTTTTATTAAATAATCTTTTCCAACCCCAAATTATCTTTTCCAAAATTAATTCGGAGTTAATGGGAGAGTCCTAGGGTTAGCTAGAATAATTAAAGAAACACTAACTCACTTCATAAATATATAAAAATCATTCAATACATAAGCACAATAAGGTATTTAATCCACACTTTAAATATGAAGATTCCCATAAACAAGATTCAAGTGTTGGAAATAAATGCTACACACTTAAATATTCAATACAAAGCAAGAAAATGAAGAAATAAACATAAATGGGTAAGAAAACCTTAACCACAAGCTTGAAATCTTCAAAACCCAAGTGTGTGTGCAAACCCTAGCTTCAAAAATTGTTCTCTCTTGTCTTCAAGACTTAAAAAATGTTTTACAATAGCCAAAGGATTAACCAAAGATACTGAAAATATCTGCTAGGTCGAGTATATGTGGGTTTGGGATTGGGAAAATGTGATTTTACAACTCTGTCCAGGTCTGATGCCCGTTGACCGCACCTGCGGACAAATCCTCGCAGGTGCGGCTCCGTAGATGCGGATTCTATATCGAATGTGCGACTTCTGAGTGGATTGACTAGTTCCGCAGGTGAGAACCAAACCACCGCACCTACGGTTCCGCAGGTGCGGACACAATGGCGCAGGTGCGGCTTTTGTGCAGTTGGGCCATTTCCGCAGGTGTGTCATACTTCTTCGCAGATACGATGTCGCACCTGCGAACAAATGTCCGCAGGTGCGGATTCACTAAAGGCTACCGCACTTTTTCCACTCTTTTTGCTCATTTCCACTTCAATTCAATGCAAATCACTTAATGGCATCATCTTCCTGCAAATCGAACAATACACACTAGAAACGACCTCATGTTATCATCAAAAGGGTGCAAAATCTAACGAAAAGAGACTAAATTGAGTGGCAAAATCACCACTCATCAACCACAATGGAGGAGATGCGTAGAAATTCATAACCAACTACAGAGTTAACAAATCATTGAATCTCTCCTCTAACTAGAATCATCACCTCATTACGAACCAAATAATGGTATTTTTTCTTTAATATACTTCACCTAAATCTTATTGCACTGATCCCTGATCCAATAATCTCGTCTCACCCAATATGAACCGCTTAGACAACAGTCACCCCAGACATGACCAACAATCTCACATGATGCCGCAATGTGCCCATAGGCCACAACTCGAACATGATACATAAATAAAAGACTTAGGAAGGAACTACTCAACCCACGCAACTAATATGAACCTTCCTCCGAAATAGGAAGCAAAACACAAGAAAAATAAAAATAGGGAACCTTACTCAACATCACACTGTTGCGGCATGCAACCCGATCCTAATAACATACCCGTGGCGGTGTGCCGCCCGATCCATACATAAAATTCTCATAAGGAGATACACACCGAGATGAATTTCTCATTATTACCAAAAATACTGAATATCGATCACAAGCACGCTAAGTGCATAATACCATCCTGGGGAGACTGATAGATCCATATGCTACAAAACTCAAGCACAACTGAGTGCGATATGTAATCTGAATCTCAAGAGCTATTCTGCTCACATAACGTCAACACGACACTGAATCTCAACACATAAGAAATTATCAAGTCGTTTCACAACTCACACGACATAACATAACATTACATGAAATGGGCAAAGATGGAACAACATCCAATATTCCAATACCCCTCCTTGAGAAGCACTATACTAAAATGAACACATCTGACTCACATGGAGCCCACAATCATATTTGAATTCATTCACAACCCTCAAGTCGATTCTGCTCGTACCGAACTAGGATAATAGCCTCATCTGGATCCATAATAACCCATTTTTCTCATAGCACGCAAGAACAACCATCATAGCCAGAGTAAACCCCCACATTCCGCAACCAATTGAACCGAGCGCCCTCCGGCATAAACTCTCAAATAAACAATATTATACTTCTTTATACTTGGTCTGAATCTTCAATCAATTAAGTGACTACATGTCACACTCATACAATCTTCTCGTGATCACGCTCCCACGACCTTCCACACAAGGTAACAAGTCTGCACACCCATGCCACCGGTCACACTAACGATGTAAAACAAATCAAGAATTCATAACCAGGATGCAAAGCCTCTTTTACCAAACATCGATCTCAGGTGACGCTGAAGACAACACTAGCTTACTGTAAACATTCAAATCCCTTTTCTTGCTCATCCGAGCTCATGAAATTCTTGTCAACACCGAACCGCAACCTTGATCCTTACTTCCAGTTCCATACTGCTTACTGCACCTAACATGCCAATATGAAATAGCGCAAGAATTCCATCATAACTCCTAAACCACTAATAGGGTGAACACTCCATCATATAGAAACCTTTTACTTACCTCGATTCGAGAGAACCATAACAGCACACGAGTGGATTCTCATAATCATAAAACATGCAAATCCTCAAGTAATAGTCTATACCACCCTCAATCCTTCCAGTATCCTCCTACCCATGACGGGCAGTAATACTTGAATGCTCCCAAATAGAATCTATTACGGCGACTGGCAAGCCTCGCATATACCGTCACAAATCATGTGCATAACTTAATCACACTGAAGGAACTGATCATTGTCGCACATGTGCCATTTCAACCATGGATAACCAATCTATCTTCTTCTAATTATCCTTAATTGCCTCAGAAATATTAGTAACTCCATTCAACACATAATAGATTCAATCCTCACTCATCTTGAGTGGACTTTAATCACGAGACCATGTTGTCTCAATCCCACAACCGTCACATAACCTCCTTGTGCGCATATTCGCACCCTCAACTGATACACTCGTTCTGAAAATTCATTTACGAATCCAAAGTCATGTTTCTCTCATTCCTCCAATTTCTACCCTGCAAGTTGAGAATATCATAAAACACTCCAAGCCCCTTTTTCATAATCCGCTGCAAATGCTCGATTCCTCCACCACTTAATCTTCATGAGTCTGTACTCACCAATAAGGCATGAGAATCAAATTCGTTCCACAATTCAACAACATGGAAAACCTTCCAACACACTCATAACTCGGGACTACAAGTCACATCGAGACATGAATCAAGCACCCATTAGTCCTTTTTAAACCTCAAGGAAACTCTTCTTTTCACATTCAAGAAATCTGAACATAGCCTGCAGTCACATCCTACTCATCATTTAATCATCCAACCACCCGCCACCCACAAATTCCACTCATAGGGACACTACCTAACGTATAAGTCTGAAAGCACAGGCAGACATAACTGAAATTCCCGTGCTCAAGTTGTAGTCAAAACCTGGCCTCAAGTTCTCTAGACTGACCCATCATCAACACACAAAAATCACATCTCGCCCCTCATCCATGGAATCACAAGGTGTCGATGCTCACTGATATCGAGCGTTCACATGTGATACGAATGCGTGAAAGGGATTCAAAGAGTTACGCTTCAAGCTGAATCAATGTCGCATGATAAGGAAAGAAAAATGGGAAGTTTATCCTAAATGCCATGTAGCCTCTCGAAGATGGTATGGACGGCATCATCCCGATCCGCAAGACTCTACTAGACACTTGCTTATGATTCGTAGAACCTATGAACCTAGAGCTCTGATACCAACTTGTCACAACCCAAAAATCACTAGTCATGATGACACCTAACTCGACCCGCTAGCTAAGCCAACTAACAGTCAATACAATCCAAATAAAATTATAGGAAAATAGTGAAGAAATATCTTGACATTTACAAATTAACCCAAGAACTGGTGGTACGAATCATGACCTTCTAAGACTAGGAATTTATAAAGCTGATACAAATAATGACAGGACCTGTTTGAAAATTACATGAACAGATTAACAAAAACTAAAGTTACCATAGACGAGTGGCAGCTATATACGGAATGCACGAACATCTTCAGGGTCAGCTCCTGACATCACCAGCAGCTCTGCTCCAAAAACCTGCACGCAAGGTGCAGAAGTGTAGTATGAGTACAACCGACCCCATGTACCCAGTAAGTATTTTGTCTAACCTTGTCGAAGTAGTGACGAGGCTTTTCAGTTAAAAGATACTCACTGATAAAATATGTACCGTAAACTAGAAATAGAACTATACTACAGTATAACACAATAGAGTGCATGAAACGAATGTACAAAGCGATAACGAAGTACTAGAAGACATCATAATTCAACAGTTTCCAATATCTCGACCAAACTTTTCCTTAGAGCGAAAACCAATAAACCACAATAGTTGCCCCATAACTTTCATTACGTGAGGAATATACTATGATATCAAGTCAATTGCACAGAAACACCCTTCGTGCATTTATCTCATCCTCACCAAATATGGGTAAAACAGCTCCAACCGGATAGCAGAAATGCTGATAACAGTAATGACAAAATAGGAAATATGCAAGTAGCAACAATGAACGAGGATGTACATAAGGGAATCGGTAACAGCCTAGGCGGTAGGGGTAATGACAACAATTAGGAAAAGGAATATAACTCCAACTAACTAACATGGTGGAGGAATAAATATAGATATAAATAATAAGAGGGGAACATGTGATCATTATAAGTTAACAAGTAGAAGCATGAATGACTAACATGATAGAAGACTTGTACTAAGTGTAACAAAATAGATACGACAAAGATGTAATTATGACAGCGAGAAGTAGGCATGGTATTTGCGAGTTTAGCAAGTAGAAGGCATAAGCGACACAATAACACATAAGATAGAAAACAAGGACGGGGCATTCATGACAAGTCACATAAGAACCATAAATACGACAATAATGGCTCGATGTAAAGGCATGAATATATACATAAGGAAAAGATATCAGCATATAATGCATGTCCCTTGTCCTCGCCTGCACGGAAACACCCATTGTGCCATGAACTCGTGATAAGTTAAAGTATAATAATAAAAATGAAATGGAATGGCATCACCCTTCATGTTTTACACTCTCAAAACATGACACGGCATCACTCTTCATGCTTTTACTCTCAATCGATATGGCACGGCATCACCTTCGTGCTTTTACTCTCAATAATATGGCACGACATCACCCTTCGTGCTTTTACTCTCAATAATATGGCACGACATCACCCTTCGTGATTTTACTCTCAATAACATGGCACGGCATCACCCTTTGTGCTTTACACTCTTCCTTACCAAACATATGTATATCAGTGACAAACAAGGAGGGAAGCATAAATAACGTCAAGGAGAGTGTTTAAATTAATATTCCAAGTGAATCTCAATCATAACTTTCCAAGCCAACAATAGTTCAATAAATCTGCAAGAACCTTATTATTCAATTATTTCAACAAATCTTACGAATGATCTAAAGCACAAGTATAGAATCGAGTATCTCAAGAATATTGGTCGTAGCAATGTATTAATGATTACGCATAGTGATGACCGAATTAGACACATCAATGTATTCTCAGGATTCCATCAAATTTGATCTAGTTATAATAAGCTAAGGCTTAGTTTCTAACATTTAATACTATGTTCTTAGTATCTAGGAGTCGAGTAAGGCATGAAGCAAGAAGGTCACGTGATTCTACAAGACACAATTTATAACATAATTTACACCCGAGCATGGTTAACCCCGGTACATGAGCATATGCTCGTCACCTCATATGTATCACCCCCGCATGTAGCAAACAATGTCAAATAGTAGGAAAAATACCCTCAAAAAAGTTAGGCAAGACACTTACCTCAATTCGGCTAACTCAATACTCAATTTAGTTATTTCCCTTACAAATTCACCTCTACTTGGCTCAATCTAGCCAAAGACGACTTAAATACATCACAGAATGCAAGGGAAAACAATTTCAATTAACAAAGCTGTGATTTTTATACAATTTCTAAAAAGTCAACCCCTAGGCCCGCCCGGTCAAATGTCGGGTCCAAGGGTAGGTCTTGACAACCCATAGCCTCATGAGTTCAAATACGTATTTTGTTTCCAAATTCGAGTCCTATTAAACTCCCAAATCCCAAATTTTCATTTTTCAAAGTTTGACAAAATCCCCAAATTTTTCCCTAGATTCTCATGAATTTGATGTTAAATTTTATGTAAAATCATGAAATATAGTTGAGAATTGATTAGAGGTACTTACCCAATGATTTGGTATGAAAATCCCTTCACAAAATCGCCTCGCATCGAAGCTAGGGTTCAAAATATAACAAAATGAAGCGAAGTCTCAGAATTCTCAGCTATATGAAGGCTACAGATGTCTCATTTGCAACAAGGGGTTAGAAAATCGCCCCAAAAAGTCGACCTGGGCCCACATCTCAGGATCGGGTAAAAGTCACAATATATGAACATCCATTCACTCACGAGTTCACTCGTACCAAAATTATCCAAATCTGATGCCAAAATCCCAATCAAAACCCAAAATCATAGTTGAAGAACTTCCAACCTTTTTCCCCAAATTCCTTAATTACATGATGAATTCAACTATAGATTAATGGAATATAGCCAAAAGCGGGTTAGGAATCATTACCCCAAAGCTCCCTCTGAAAAATCCTCAAAATTTTGCCTCAATCCGAGCTCTCTAGGTTTAACAATAGATAATGAACTCAAACCAGCATTTTCTACCCAGCGATTTCGCATCTGCGAACCATCAGTCGCACCTGCGATGATGCACCTGCTGAATTTCCCTCGCAGGTGCGGAAATGACTTGAGGGGCTGGTTCCGCATCTGCGGTGAAGGGGCCACACCTGCGAGTGCGCACCTGCAAAACCTGGTCCGTTTCTACAGTCTCACTTCGCACATGCGCTCCTTAGGCGCAGATGCGGAATATTACCTCGCACCTACAACCCCTGACCATGCATCCAAAACCGAATCTGCACTTGGTCTTATGCACGTGCGATCCCGCACATGCAGTCCCCCCTCCGCAGGTGCGAAACCTCAGAAACCAGAAAATCTTCAGCAACTAGCCTAAGTCAAAATTTAATCTGTTAAGCATCTGAAGCACACCCGAGGCCCCAGGGACCTCAAAAAAACATACCAACCATTCCTAAAACACCATACGAACTTAGTCAAGACCTCGAATCACATCAAACAACGCTAAAAATACGAATCACCCTCCAATTAAAACTTAATGAACTTGAAACTTCAAATTTCCATAACAGATGCTGAAACCTATCAAACTACGTCAGATTGACCTCGAATTTTGCACAAAAGTCATATTCAACATTACGGGCCTACTCCAACTTCCGAAATCAAAATCCTACCCGATATCAAAAACTCCACTTCCGACCAAAATCTCCAAAAATTCAACTTTTGCCACTTCAAGCCTAATTCGGCTACAAGCCTCCAAAACACAATTTGAACACGCTCCTAAGTCCAAAATCACCCAACGGAGCTAACAGAGCTAAAGGAACTGTCGAAACTCCATTCCATAGTCGTCTGCACATAGTTCCAACTACACTCAAAATCCTAAGACTTAAGCTTCCATTTTAGGGATTAAGTGTCCCAAATCACTCTGAATTCGCAACAACAACCTCCCGGTAAGTCACATGAGCAGAAAATACGAGGGGGGAAGTAAACAGGGGATCGGGGCTATAACTCTCAAAATGACTAGCCGGATCGTTACATCCTCCCCCTCTTAAAATAATTGTTCGTCCTCGAATGAGTATAGAGACATACTTGAAGTGGTGAAAAGATGAGGATAACGGCTGCTTATATCATGCTCGGTCTCCTAAGTCGCCTCCTCGATCGGCTGACCCCTCCACTGAACCTTCACGAAAGCAATGTTCTTTGACCTCACCTTTCGAACCTACCTGTCCAATATAGCCACCAGCTCCTCAATATAAGATAAATCCTTATCCAACTAGATTGGGTTGAAATCGAACACATGAGAAGGACAGGTGTGATACTTTCGGAGCATAGAAACATGGAATACGGGATGAACCCCTGCAAGACTGGGAGGCAAAGCGAGCTCATAAGCAACCTCCCCAACATGTCGCAACACCTCAAAGGGGCCAATAAACCTTGGGATCAGCTTGCCCTTCCTTCCGAACCTTATAATTCCCTTCATAGGCGAAACCAGGAGCAAGACCCTCTCTCCAACTATGAATGCAACATCGTGAAGTCGATCCTGAATCACTTTAACCTTCTCCAGAGAATCCTGAACCAAGTCTATACCCAATAATATAGCCTCGCCTGACTCGAACCAACCCAGTGGGGACCGACACTGCCTACCATACAAAGCCTCATACGGTTCCATTTAGATGCTCGACTGATAACTGTTGTTGTAGGAAAATGGCGCAAGTGGCAAGAACTGATCCCACAAACCTCCAAACTCCATCACACATGCACGGAGTATATTCTCTAATATCCAAATAGTGCACTCAGAATGTTCGTCCATCTGAGGGTAAAATGATGTGCTCAGCTCCACCCGAGTACCCAACTCATGTTGTACGGCCCTCCAGAACCTTGATGTAAACTACGTACAACGGTAAGAGATGATAGATACCGATACGCCATGAAGCCTGACGATCTCGGAATATACACTCGAGCCAACTGCTCGGAAGAATAGGTAGTCGTCATAAGAATGAAATAAGCTGACTTGGTCAGCGTATCCACAATCACCCAAACTGCATCAAACCTCTGTTGAGTCCGTGGAAGACCAACAATGAAATAAATAGTAATACGCTCCCATTTCCACTCCGGAATTTGTAAAATCAAAGTCTACCATACTGAGCAATAATAAATCGGCTATGGTCTCAAAACCACTAGGAGCAACCAAACATGACTGATACGCGCGTCCACAATAAGAGAATCTCCCACAGGAGTAGATACTTAAACAGGAGAACTCAAAGAATCCCGAGATACGCCCAAATACGGGGAAAAATAAGAGGACACATAGGAATAAGTAGAGCCTGGATCCAATAAGAACGATGAATCTTTATAATAGACTGAAACAATACCTATAATGACATAGTTGGAAGCAACTACTTCTATACAATCCGGAAGAGCATAATATCTGGCCTGGCCTCCCTCTCTAGGGTGCCTCGACCTCCCCGACCTCCACATCTAGTTGGCTGAGCAGGTGGGGTGGTAGGTGGTGCTGGAATCATAGCTTAAGGACCCGGTGGAGCATGATGTAGCTGAGAAGTCTGTGGAGGTGCACCCCACCTAAGTCTGGGGAAATCCCTCACCATATGGCGAGGGTCGCCATACTCAAAACAGGCTCTCGGAAGGCGTGGCTGTTGTGACTGGCTCGGACCAGGTCTGTTGGACTGGCTGATCAAAGCACCCCGTGTAGGAGGTACACTAGATACTAGTGGTACATAACAAGGCTCATGGGGCCTAGAAGGGGCTGGAATACCATTGGCGGTTGGAAGAGCTAAATGAACGGGCGACTCACGTAACCCCTACCATGGCGATTTACAGTTGGGGAACGAGTACCATTGTAGGTGCCAGACTCTCGAGACCTCTTGGCCTCCCTCTCGACTCTATCCCGAGTGAGCATACCCTCCAATCTCCCGACAATACTCACAACCTACTGGTAAGAAATATACATCACCATCTCCCTGGCCATACTAATCCGGATACTGGGGTGGATTCCCTCAGTAAACCGACAAACCCTCTCTCGAACTATGGCAACCAAGGCTGGTGCATGTATGGACAAATCACTGAAGCGAACTGCATACTCTAACACAGTCATAGCACCCTGGAGCAGCTGCTCAAACTCCGCGCGCCATGCATCCCTGAGGCTTTGAGGGACATACTCACTCAAAAATATGTCTGAGACTTAGTCCATGTAAGTGAAGTTGCGTCATCCGGGCTACTCAACTCATAAGCACGCCACCACTGATAGGTTGTTCCTCTAAGCTTGAATGTGGTAAAAGAAACCACACTCGACTCTGTTACGTCCATAGTATGGAGAATACGGTGACACTTCTCTGGTAAACCCTGGGCATCATCTGTTGCCAATCCACTGAAGGTAGGAGGCTGGTACTTCTTGTACCTCTCAAGTCTGAGTTGCTCCACCTTAGAGTTTGTTTCCCTAGCCTCGTGCAAGACCGGAGCTACTGCCTGCATCGACCTGAACCCGCTACTTAGGGTACGGGATGCAAGAGTTTGTGCCCCTCCCCTAGCCTGAGATATGGCAGGAGCAAGTGGAATAAATCCAACCTAAGCTAAGGTGTTGAACATGATCATGAATTGGGCTAGAGTCTCCTAGAGAGACACTACCACAACAAGTACCTCAGGTGCCTGCTCTCCAGCGGGAGCTACTGGGGGCTCCTCTGTAGCAGCTCACGCTGGTGCTCTGGCTGCACGCATGGATGTTCTCGGCCTCTACCTCGGCCCCAGCCCCGGCCTCTCGCGGCTCTAGTAGGGGGCACAGGTGCCTGGTCATCAGATCCGCCTGTAGGGGCCCTCACCATCTGTGAGAAAGAATGGAATACAGAAGTTTAGAATTTTAATATTTCGCACGACAAGGAATCAAAGAAGTATAATTTTTCCTAACAGTTCCATAGCCTCACGAAGATAAGTACAGACATCTCTGTACCGATCTGCGAGACTCTAATAAACCGGCTTGTGAATCACGACACCTATGAACCTTGACCTCTGGTACCAACTTGTCACGGCCCAAACTTCCCTCAATGAGAGGTCGCGACGGCACCTGGTCTCTACGAATAGGTAAGGCTAACATTTGTGGAAGATAATGGAAATGAAAGTATAAATCTTAACAACTAACAGCAACAGGTAATTTAATAACTGATAGAAATGTCGCTCGGCATATACAATAACCAACTCTCAAAATATACACAGAATTTCCCCCCAAGACCCGAACATCATAAGTCACAAGCTTCTAAAAAATTGTCTAATTGTTCTACACATCAATATCTGGAAGAGGTAAAGGAAGAACAACACAAAAGAGATAGGGGACACCGAGGTCTACGAACGCTGACAAATGTACCTTGAAGTCTCCATAGAAGCACCGAGTATGCAACTAAAATCAAGGCTGGTAGGAGGTACCTGGATCTGCACACGAAAACATGTGTGGAAGAGTAGCATGAGTACACTACAATGGTACCAAGTAAGTGCTCGGCCTAACCTCGGTCGAGTAATGACGATTTCAAGTCTGGCCCACTGGTAAATAATAAATAAGGCGAGAAAATATAAAGTATAATAAGAGACTATAATTTAACAAAAGGAAACACAGCAAAATAACAGGATAACACACAAGGGTAAGCAGTAGGGGATCTCCCGAGCTACCATCTCATAGTCTCAAAAGTAAATGTGCAGGGGGGATCTCCCGGTATACCGTCCCGTAGTCCAAAAATAAATATACAGAAGGATCTCTTGGGATACCGTCCCCTAGTCCCAATGTAAATACGCATGTCAAACAATAGAGATAACAATTACATAAAGAAAACCTACAATTAAGACTAAGTACAAGTCAAGAAAAAGAGCAGGAATCCACTAAGCATGCTGCACAGAGTTCAGATAAACAATTAAGACACATACACATGTTACTCTAGGCTAACAGGATAACTACACATGCTAGTATAACTCAATTAAGATGAAAGCAGGTTATTATTAGTAAAAATCAGGTTTTTCAACAAATAGCTTGTGTACGCACTCGTCACCTCGCGTACAAGGCGCTCACATATCATAACAATACCAAATCCTAAGGGGGATTTCCCCCACACAATGTTAGGCAAGCTACTTACCTCGAACCAAGCTCAACCAAATCAGTAACAATGCCTTTTCCACGACTATCCGACTCCGAATAGCCCAAATTTAGCCAAAATCAATTACATACCATAAATACAACTATAAGAAACTAATCGAATTAATGAAATCAAATCTAAAGCAAGAAATGAGAAAATCGCCCCAAAAAGTCGACTCGGGCCCACGTCTCAGAATCAGGTAAAAGTCACAAAATATGAACTCACATTCACTCACGAGTTCACTCGTACCAAAAGTATCAACATCTGATGCCAAAATCCCAAAAACAAAAAATCTAAGTTGAAGAACTTCTAACCTTTTTCCCCAAATTCCTTAGTTGCATGATGAATTCAACTATAGATTAATGGAATATAACCTAAAGCGTGTTAGGAATCATTACCCCAAAGCTCCTTCTGAAAAAATCCTAGAAATTTTGCCTCAATTCGAGCGAACCCTCGAACTTAGCCTTTTCTGCCTAGCGGTTTCGCATATGCGGACCATCAGTCGCACCTATGATGCCGCACCTGTGGAATTTCCCTCGCAGGTACGAAAATGACTTAAGGGTCTGGGTCCGCATCTGTGATGAAGGGGACGCACTTGCGAGTGCGCCTGCGAAACCTGGTCCGCTTCTACGGTCTCACTTCGCACCTGTGCTCTTTAGGCGCATCTGCGGGCATCACAAATGCATAATATTACCGCGTGCCTACAACCCCTGACCATGCATCCAAAACCGCATATGCACTTGGTCTTCTTCACGTGCGATCTCGCACCTGCTGTCTCCCCTCCGCAGGTGCGAAACACAAGAAACCAGAAAATCTTCAGCAACTAGCCTAAGTCCAAATTCAATTTGTTAAGCATCTGAAACACACCCGAGGCCCCCAGGACCTCAATAAAACATACCAACAAGTCCTAAAACACCATACGATCTTAGTCGAGTCCTCGAATCACATCAAACAATGCTAAAAACACGAATCACCCTCCAATTCAAACTTAATGAACTTGAAACTTCAAATTACTACAACCAATGCCGAAACCTATAAAACCATGTCCGATTGACCTGTTGATACCCAGTTGTTCCTCAACTTATTTTCAAACTTGTGTATATACCTTCAAACCCATTTTTTTAATAATTGGTACTTTTCCATAATTTTTCATATTTTTATCAATTTATTTTCCTATTTATTTAGTATTTTATATTTAATAATTATTCATAAATTGTATCATAAATAATTTCAAAATATTTCCAAGCTCAATATATCATTTTTAATCCTATTAGGATTTAATTATTCCACAAATTAACCAATCTGGCATTATTTAGCTATAATTACACAAATTTTGTAATTATAGCATAATTGTACATTTATGCTATTTTAATTAGATAATTAGTCATTTTATATTTTAATATTAGCTAATTACCTTAAGTTTCATATATGTAGCATTAATTTCATTTTATACAATTATTAGCTACTTTTATTAATTATTTATTTGATTGTTATGGGTATTTAATAATTAGCCATTTTTATTTAAAATATAGCCTAAATTAAACCCAGCCCACCTGATTTAATTAGCCCAATATCCAGATTCTTACCCGGCCCAACCCTAGAACCAATCTGAGTCGTTGATCAAATTAAATCAACGTCCCAGATTGGTGTTACCATAATTAACTAAGACCTACCCGACCCCTCATTTTCATTCGTCTCTCATGTCTCTACGCCCTCTCTCTATCTCTCTAGCTCTCTAGAGACTTCTAGTCTCCCCCCATCTCTGATGAAGCCTGTCGTCTTCTCCGGCCGTCTCTTCGTCGGAGACCATGAAATCCTCACCGTCCTCCTGCCTCCTATGGTTTCTTTATGCCGGTAAAGCTATCCCTAAGGCCCTCAAAGGACGAGGACCAATCTACTCACACCTATGGTTTGTTTCTGCTTGCTTCAGGCCTCTAGGGCTCGATTTTGGAGTAAGATCTTTCCATCTTTGGCCTAAACCTATGGGTTTCTAGGCCGGTATCTTCATCTTTGGGTTCACCCTTTAAACCCTAACTTTGGAATCTTCCGATTCTTTTAGATCTGTAATAGATCTATGTATTCTATCAGATTTTCCTATGTTTTCTTTCAATATTCTCCCATTTCTTGAACGATTTCCTAATTTTTCAAACTAGGGTTTCAAAATCCTTTTTTCAAAACGATTTCTTTTGGATTTTCAATAATTACTTTGTGATTTTTAGAATGTTTAAACATCACCTGAGTCTTTTCTTTTGTTCGATTCATTTTTAGTTAAGAAACCCTAATACTTCTGGTTCTACTTGAAAGTTTGAATTTGTTTGCGATATGTTTGCCTGTCTCTCATGAACATTCTAGGTCTCATGTATGATCTATATGTTTTTGTGCTTCCTGTTCTAATTTGTTCTTAGGGTGTATCTTATTTTTTTAAACACGTGTTATTTATCATTTAATAGGTCTAACTATTCGTTTGTTGATTGTTCATATAATAATTTATGCTGATTTTGTGTAATCTCCTTAGACCTGTGATATCTTCCCTGAGTCTGTGATTTGTGTATTTTCCTTAGAGCTCCTTGTTGATTATTAATTACTTCCTTACTTGTGTGGTACGTTTCTTAGTCATTGTTGATTCCTGTAATTTTCAATCTCATGCGTGATTCTTTGAACTAATTTTCAGAATTAAAATGGTACTCTGTCCTATTTTTATGTGCACAAATATGTTGTCAATTATTCAATACATATTTTCCTTAATTGTGTATTATGTACTTAGACTTAATTGCATGACTCATACTTTACCACTCCTATTATGGTAAAAATCAGTTTTACAGTTGATTCTTTTCCTTATTTAACACTGATTGTGTCTCTTTGAACTATGACTCCCTAATTAAAGGGAGTTCGGGTCCTAATTGATTATGATTTGGTATTATTTCTATAATTGTGTTAAGTTAGTACTTCTTACCTTATTCCTCAGCATGTTTTAAACTATAAATACCTCTACTCTCTCATTAACACAAAACGAAGGAACATTGTGGTTCAAAACTATCTCTCACACTTAAAATTTCTGCTCTATTTCTCTGGTGCTACTTGCTACTGCCTAATTGTTAGCCGGCTGCAAGCCAAGGCTAACTATTGTTCTATCTCTCTTGCTCATTATGTGTTTACTATTTCTTATACTGGTATGTCCTAATTTCAATTCAAGTCTCAAAAACAACATGATTCTTTTATTACTTCAATTCATCCTGTTCTTAGTTTGTTTCTTTTACTTATGGTTCTGTTGCTCAACTTGCAACTAATTTGTCTGTTTCATGGCTTATTAGCATGTCCCCGAATATGCTCCCTTCCTTAGACTCGGCATGTTTATATCCCCTTTAGGTTCTAATTCAATCTTGTTTCTCTGATTATTAGTCTAAACTTCTGGGTGGTAGTATAACATGTACTTTATGATTGCTTTGTTCTATGTAGTTCTGAAATACCTACTGTACTTTAGACCCTTGAATCCCCTTAGGATTTCTGTGACTCTGAACCCATGTATGACTCTTATTGTGTGCTTACACTTACATGCTCTATATTTGTCCCTAATTCCTCATTTCCCTGTTTGTGGTTGCTAAACTTATCTACATGTGTTGTTCCTGAGATTGGAATGTTGTTTGTTCTGGATGCCCAACTGTTTTCAAACTATCTTACTAGATAAAATTCTTCTACTATTTGTTTTCAAAACTCAGTTCTTTTGAATCAGTGTTTCTTGTTTAAACTATTTTCCTACTAAATCTATGTCAAAACCTTTTCAAACTCATCCCTAGCACTTCACTTCACTCCTAGATTCTTAAGTTCCACCCCTTCAGTGTGCGCACTGCTTTGGGAACCTCTTGAGTTCCCTCTGAACTTTGACTCACTGAGGCTGGTATTTCCACACTGCACATGTTTAACTCTTGGTTACTATGTCTGGGTGTGAGCACTGCCTCGAGCCTCTGAGGTCCTTAGGAAACTTTGACACACCTGGACTATGAAAGGCTATGAAACACTAAAGGCATTGAGGTTTGGAGGATCTGGGCCTAAGTGAAGGCTCCCTATAGAAGTAACTTCTTATTTTTCTTTGGTTACGTAATTCATAATTCCTGGCCTGTAATAATTTGTAAACGAATATTTGGGGATGGATAGTGAAAAGGGGAGGGTAGTTACCTAGGTTAGCTCTACTAATGGGTAGCAACCATGCCTTAGGTTTATATTTCCTATGTGTAGATTAGAAATTCATGCTTAGGGCTCAATGCATTCCAAGCATGCCATAGATATCATGTTCTTAGGTTTACCGATTCAGCATCTCATTTGGCCATGATCACCACTTAGAAATCTTGTTCCTAGGCTAAGTAATAATATTAACCCAACAACTATTGATTTTGCATTAGAAATCATGTTCCTTAGGTTCTGTGGATACTGTTTCAGCATGTTCATCCTCATGTCATTTAGGAAAAATCATGTACTTTTAATTACTTTTTATACGCTGCCATGTACACCTAAGAATCATGTATTAGTCTTAACAAACTAATAAACAAGTGTTTTTTTTTTTTTTTGCGAAACTACGATGTTCTGCCTTAAGACAAATGTGTAATAAATAAGTCTTTCTACATTTTTTTCTAAACATGTTATGATACTGAAACATTCATGCATTAGAATATCATGTTTAGGTCTTGCATCGTTCTGTATTTTCTTTGCATTATATATCATGCTCCTTAGGATTGCATTTGTATTCGTTTAAGCACCCCTAGCCTGAATATGGTTAAAACAGACTCATCCACGTTCAGTAACTATTTCCTAAAATCTGGACATTTAGAATAGTACGACTTGAACAACCTTCTGTAGCAATTGGTACGCCTAGGCAAGCCTTAGGTGCTAAACCTGTTAAAAACTGAAAGTATGCTCCTTTATTCCTGTTGCTTGACTATTAACGGATTAAAATCAGTAAGTAAGAAACTGATAAAATTTCTTCTCTGGATTCAGTAATAAAGCTGCCTCACTATTGCATTCTCGCCTAGATATCATGCGTTAGGATTCTGAAGTTAATAAGGCCTTACTTGTGTTTGAGTCGTGCTAATTATGTGCATAATCTGTGGAGGAATACTTGGGCCTCGTATCTGCTCTTATTTGTTTTCCCCTTATCTGCAGTCCTAATTGTTGTTGTTTGTCGCTTAGAATCTTGTCCTTTAAACCTACGGGTCATCCTAGTACTTACTTTTAGAATAGTAGTTCTAGCCTCCTCCGGGACTGATAGGATGGGACGGGTAATAGCACGCAATAGAGCTTGTCACCAAACACGCGCTTTAATCACCTTTACGGGCGAGGAAGGGTAGAATATGGATATGATGACCAGTGCGCTAATACCACGTGTAGCCCCTCTTTGAGGAGTGTCTATAGGGTATTGCATTGATGTGATCCATATTATGTTAAACCTAGGATATTCCTCGCTCAAATATTATATCAGTTCTTTCCCTTTCCAAAATTCAATAAACTGAACACTTGTTTGAAATTCCCTCTTACTTGAGCCCCTTTACCTGTTACTTCTTAATTATACGAATTCACGAAAACTATTTGGCCGGGAACCACATTTGTGGATCTTGAGGTGTGCCTAATACCTTCCCTTCGGGATAATCTCAATCCCTTACCCGATCTCTGGTGATGCAAACTGGTTTCATGAGTTAATTTTTCTAGGTGCCCTAACGCACCTTAAAAAATCGTTAGGTGGCGACTCTTCTCTTTTCATAACCCTCTTCCTTTAAAAGAGTTGTCAGAATGTCATAAACCCGATCTCCGCGAGGAAAAAGGGGGCGCGACATGACCTCAAGTTTTCCGCACAAGTCATATTCAACATTATAGACCTACTCCTACTTCCGGAATCGGAATCCGACCCTAATATCAAGAAATCCACTTCCGGAGAAATTCTCCAAAATTTCAACTTTCACCATTTCAAGCCTAATTCAGCTACAGACCTCCAAAACACAATCTGAACATGCTCTTAAGTCCAAAATCACCCAACGGAGCTAACAGAACCGACGAAACTTTATTCCGATGTCGTCTTCACACAGTTCCAACTACAGTCGAAATCTTAAGACTTAAGCTTTCGTTTTAGGGACTAAGTGTCCCAAATCACTACGAAACCACAACAAGAACCTCTCAGCAAGTCATATGAGCAGAAAAAAGATACGGGGGAGACAGTAAATAGGGGATCGGGACTATAACTCTCAAAATGATCGGTCGGGTCGTTACACCCGGTCAATACTCGGGTCCAAGGGTAGGTCATAAGTACCCATAGCCTCAGGAGTCCAAATACGTATTTTGTTTCCAAATTCGAGTCCTATTCGACTCCTTAATCCCAAATTTTATTTTTCAAAGTTTGACAAAATCCCCAAATTTTCCCTAGATTCTCATGAATTTGATATTAAATCTTATGTAAAATCATGAAATGTAGTTGAGAATTGATTAGAGGTACTTACCCAATGATTTGGTATGAAACTCCCTTCGCAAAATCACGTCACATTGAAGCTAGAGTTCAAAATGTAACAAAATGAAGCTAAGTCTCGGAATTCTCAACTATATGCAGGTTGCAGATGTCGCATTTACGACATGGGGTTTGCAAATGCGAACCCCGAAAATGCAAACAATTTGTCGCAAAATCGATCAAGAACACTTCCTGTCAAGGTCGCATTTGCAACCCAATACTTCGTAAATACGAAGACCATTATCTCGAAAAAACGAATAACCCACTACGCAAATGCCTCAAAGTTTCTTCGCAAATGCGAATCTTCCAGACCAAATTTCACAAATGCAATAGCTACCTTGCAATTTCGATTATCGCATTTGCGACAAAAACATCGCAAATCCGATGACACCAGTACTAGAACTCAAAATCATGAAAAGTCATTCCGGATCCAATTCAAAACTCACTCGAGCCTAGCTCCAAACCAACTATGCACCCAAGTCCAAAAAAACAACACGAACTCTCTCACAGGATCAAATCATCAAAATAACCTTTATAAGCATGAATCGGACGCCAAAACGCATGAAGATCAAAGTAAACTTCAAGAACTTCTAGAATCAAAACCGAGCATTCGAACCATATCAAATCAACTCCAAATGGCGCCAAATTTTGCATACAAGTTCTACACTCACGCATAAAAACCTCGAAATGACAAATCGCTCCTCAAGTCAAAATCAATGAACTTTGAAACTTCAACTTCTACAACCGATACCGAAACCTATCAAATCACGTCCAATTGACCTCAATTTTTGCACACAAGTCACATTTGACATTACGGACCTACTCAAACTTCTGGAATCAGAATACGACCCCGATATCATAAAGTCCACTCCTGATCAAACTTTTCAAAAATCCAACTTTCGCAATTTCAATACTAATTCGACTACAGACCTCCAAATTACAATCTAGACGCGCTCCTAAGTCCAGAATCACTCAACGGAGCTAACGGAACTGACAAAACTCCATTCTGAGATCCAATACTAAGAGGTCAAACTTGGTAAACTCTTCAAACTTAGAGTTTAAATCTTGAAGTTCATTCTTCCAAATCGATTCCGGATAACTTGAAAACCAACACCGACGATTTACGCAAATCATAATACATCATGCGGAGATACTCGAGCCTTCAAACTCCGAGCGAAATGCATATGCTCAAAACGGCCATTCGGGTCGCTACAATGAAGAAGCTCAACGATAAAGGCATTTACATGCTGAAATCCTTTGTTTTAGAGATTTATTAAGGTAAAAAATTACTTACAGAAAATTTATCATTGTTTTCTATTATGATTTTAATATATTTTAGTATTGCCACCTTATTTTTATTTTCCTTCGAGAATATTACTTTTAGTTTACTTTTCTGTAATCGAGAAAATATATGCGAAGATAATTTGGAGATGTGGTCTATAAATCTGGTGGCACTCAGATATGGTGAATTGTTTTTCTTTCTAACTTCTCTTGGAAGTGTTCTTAAGACAAAATTGCTTGAGTTGAAGTGTTTAGTTGATAATTATTATTCTAAGCACTAATTATATGAAAGGTGTAAAGGGAAGAAAAAAAGTTTATCTTGAATATTCCAGTTGGAAAGGAAAAAGAACAACAACAATATCTCATATTTGTACGCTCAGGAAATGAGGTTGTCCTTCTCTGGTACTTGGATTTTCTTTTTTCTTTTGATCATTTACTTTTCTCAATTTTATAGGCTGATTAATTAGAATATTAAAATAGAGAGAAGCAACTTTTTGGAAGTTCTTCGAAAAATTAGGTGAAGAAGATGGAGATTTATAGGCAAAGAAAAGGAGTAGAGTTTTGGATCATTTTAGAGTAACAGTAGGAAAAAATATGTAAAGCAGAACAAAAAGAAAAGGGGGGAGGGGAGTAAAAAATATTTTTTTTTTAAAATATAAAGAAAATACAGTAGTAGAAAATTTCCTAGAATAACATCTTTTTTAGGGAATGGAGAATTGAGGAGGAGATTAAGGAATATAAACGAAAAATGGAGAATAAGGCATACTTCATAGTGTAGGAATTTTATTTATCTTTATTCTCCTTTTTTAACTTTTTCTTTCTTTTTTCCTTCATATATTTTATTGTATTTTTAAAATGTTCACACCCCATAACTCACACCTCTTAATTAAGAATTATCACAAGAATTTAACGGTTCAGCATTAAAAATAAAGGATACAACCATTGAAATTGTAAACAATATACGACAGTTTCGATTATGAAAATAATGATAGTAATTAAAAGCTACAATAATCTTTTTATGTAACGACCCGGCCGGTGATTTTGAGAATTTAAGTTTCTCTCGGAGACATTAGGTCTTGTATAGCTTCGTATGGTGATTTTGAATTTGGGTGTGCGTCCGGATTTGGATTTAGAGGTCCGTAGTGTAATTTGAGGCATTTCGGCGAAAGTTGAAGTTGGAAAGTGGAAAGGTTTGTCCAATGGTTGTCTTTGGTGATAACGGGGTCGTGATGCAATTTCGAGAGTTGGAGTAGCTCTGTTATGTTATTTGGGACTTGTCTGCAAAGTTTGGAATTATTCCGGGTTGGTTTGATTGGGTTCGGCTCGAGTTTTCGAAGTTAGAAGAATTCAGAAATACATAGGTTCGATTCGTGTGCAATCTGTAGTTTCATCATTGTTTGATGTGATTCGAGGTCCCGAGAGAGTCCGCGTCGGGTTATAGAACTTTTTGGTATGTTTGGAAGGGGTCCCGAGGGCCCCGGGCGTGTTCCGATCGAGTTTTTGGATGTTTTTTCTACTTTGAGAAGTTCTAGTGTCTCGCACCTGCGACACTTTGGACCGAAAGTGTGTCTTCGCTTCTGTGTGATCCTTGAGTCCTGGGATCTAGCCCGCTTCTACGGATGCTAGCACGCAAGTGCGACGGCCGCTTATGCGGTTCTGTGATCGCATCTGCGAGGAATCTCGCTTCTGCGGCTTCCCCTTTCGCTTATGTGGTGCCGCTGGTGCGTCTGTAAATCCACAGATATGGTCCCTTGTCTGGTTATCCAAGTTCGCATATGCGGACTAGTTCTCAAAAATGCGACTACGCAGATGCGAAAGTCCTTGCAAAACACTTAAGTCGAGGGTTGGCTATTTTTTCTCATATTTTGAGTTTTGGACATCGTTTTTAGGAGCTTCTTTTGGGGGTTTTCAAGAAAATCGATTGGGTAAGTTTTTTTCACCTAGAATCTAACATATTACATGATTTTATCTTCATTTTTATCATTTAAATTGTGTTTTGAGTTGAGGAAAATGTTGGTTTTGAAGAAAATTTTCAAAATAAAAAATCACGATTTAAGGGGCGAAATGGAATCGAAATTTGGTAATATTAGTGTGGGTGAACGCGTAGCGGAATGGGTGTTTGGCTTTTGTAAAATTTGTCGGGTTCCAAGGTGCGGGCCCGGGGGGTTGATTTTTAGATTTTGTTAAAGATTGAGACTTTATGATCCGGAATAGTTTCTTATGCGTTATATTTGTGTTTTGAAGTTATTTTGGTTGGATTTGAGCCGTACAGAGGTCTTTTCACCCGAGAAGTCTAATATTTGAGTATCGGTTGTCTTCATTGAGGTAAGTATCTTGCCTAACCTTGTGGGGGGAACTACCCCTTAGTATTTGAGTCTTCTATGTTGATTGTAGTCCATGAGCACGAGGTGACTAGTGCGTGCTTGGACGTATTTGTTCGAAGTTGGGATCTTAGGTCCTTATATTCACTGAGTATGAATTTGTTCTTGATATGATTGAGTTCCTAATTACTAGTTTCATCTCTACCTGCTTAAATTAGAATTACTTGCTTTTGGATTCACTCTTATTGCCTATTTGGCTCCTAATTGACCTAATCGAAGATTTTATCCATGTTACTATCATGCTATATCTTCATTATGCTTATCTCTATTTGTAATTATCATCATCTCATCCTATAATTATTTGGTCTTAATTGAGGTTATGGTTATCTTTCCATCCTTAAGTGAAATTGTTGAATATCCTCGTAACTGCTCAACCCTAAAGGAAGTTTAGATATCTTATACCTTAGTTGACTTTCCCTTACATAGAGTTATCGGATTCGTGTTGGTTTCTTGTTGTTGAACCGTGCATTTGGGTATGACTGTTACAAGCTATATTCTTCCTTGTCTAGCTTTCTTTATTGTCATTATTCCTTGTGAAATAGCCTTGCCTTTTCTTGTGATCGGAGGTTCTTGATTGATGTATCTATCGTATCTTGTATTATTGTAATTTTTGTTATTGTACTTGTTGTGGTGATGCACGAGGTTTCTGCCGTGCGATTGTGGTTATTGTGATGCACCAGGTTTCTGTCGTGCGGTTGTTGATATGGGGATTTGCACGAGATTTCTGCCATGCCGTGTTTTCTATTGATATTTCACATGCGGCATGACAAGGCAGGATATGTATATGTGGGTTGCGCATGTGCCGAGACAAGGCAGGCATTCACTTTAGTATTGCACACGTGGCGAGACAAGGTGGGTTGTGTTAGGTGTTGTTTGTGATACTTGTGTTGGCCTGGGGACATTTCTTGTTGTTGATATTGTGTAATATTACACTAAAACATTGTACGTGTTGTCCTTTCCTTTCCTTGTGCTTATTAGTTGGTTGAATTATGTTAGGACACTTGCACAAGCATACACGTAGCTAAGCACTCCTTTCGGATTAAGGGGATTTTATGTGTTATTGTTGAGTATAGATACCTTTGTTGTACTTGCCTTATATGTGAGAATGACTCCAATTGGCACGTGAGTCATCCGTGCAGTTATTAGTTGAAATGAGGGCACAAGATGCCAATGTTAGGGTTCAGATATTGGGACCCCTAAGTTGTAATTGTCCGAGGTTCGGTACCTCGTGGAGTTGACTAAGAACTTGATGTAAAAGTAGTTGAAATTGCTGGGTTATTACTTGTCCTTGTTGTATATGAAATTCCGAATTTAGTTGTGTTCCATTGACTCTTTTGTGTCATTTCATAAATTTTCTGCTGACACTTGTTGTTCTTTTCCTTATTGAATTTACTGTATTGTTAGCCATATCGCGAAGTCTTTTATGTAAATATCATATTCCGTAGTTCCTATAGTTCTACTTGTTCAGATCGTTAGACCAATGGATGTCTTGACTAGTCATCGTCACTACTTCACTGAGGTTACTCTTGATACTAACTGGGCACCGCTCTGGTGCGCTCATACTACGCTTATGCACATTTTTGTGCAGATTCAAGGTTTTGCATAGCTTGTCGATCGATAGCTAGCAGTGTGGTTGCTGTTGTGGAGACTCAAGGTAAAACGTGCTACTGTGTTCGCGGTTTCAAAGTCACCGTCTTATTTTGTTCATACACTATTGTATTTATTTCTAAACAGTTTTATTTAGGAGTAATAGTAAAAGATCTATAATGCTTATGACTTGTACTACCGGGTTTTGAAAAAATGTGCAATTTATAGAGATTTCATTTCAGAAAGCATTCAAATGTTTTGAATATTATGTTGATATTCAGTAATGTTAGGCTTACCTAGTCCTTAAGACTAGGTGCCGTCACGATACCCGACGGAGGAAAATTGGGTCGTGACAAGTTGGTATCAGAGCTCTAGGTTCAGAGGTGCTACGAGTCATATGCGAGTTTAGTAGAGTCTTGCAGATCGGTACAGAGACGTTTGTACTTATCTTCGAGAGGCTACGTAACTATTAGGACAACCTCACTTCCTTCATTCCTATCGTGCGAGTTCATTGATATTGAAGATTGAAATTTATTATTCTATTCTCTCACAGATGGTGAGGACACGAGTTGCAGTTCCTGATGACGTTACCCCCGGAGCAGATATCGCTAGGGGCAGAGGCAAAGGCTGATGAGGAGCACATGTCGCAGCTAGGGTGCCTATTAGAGCAGTAGTTGAGGAGCCGCCAGTAGTTCCAGATGGGGGGCAGGTACTAGAGGCGCCTTGTGATACCCCTAGACTTCAGGAGACTTTAGCACAGTTCCTGAGCATGTTTGGTACATTGGCTCAGGCGGGGTTGATTCCTTCACAGACCGGGGGAGGATCTCAAACTCTCGTCGCCCACACTCCAAAGCAGCAAGATCATGTTGGTCAGGTTGCAGGTGTCATGGTAGCACAACATGTGGTCCCAGTTCAGCCCGTGGTTAGGGAAGCAGCATCTGAGGAAGAACAGCTTAGACTTAAGAGGTATAAGAAGTACCACCCCCTACCTTCAATGGATTGGCGACAGATAATGCCTAGGGTTTCCTGGAGGAGTGTCACTGCATTCTTGGTACTATGGGTATTGTGGAGACGACTAGGGTTGCTTTTGTTACGTTTCAGCTCAGGGGAGCGGCTTATCAGTGGTGGGGGGCATACGAGTTGGGTAGCCCGTCCGAGTCAGCCTCACTCACATGTGGTCAAGTTTCAGGGATGTTCTTGAGAGAGTTTGTACCTCAGTCCCTCCAAGATGCATGGCGCGTGGAGTTTGAGCAGCTGCGCCAGGGCACTATGTCAGTATTAGTGTATGCCGTGAGATTCAGTAATTTGCCAAACATGCACCTACCTTGGTCGCTATAGTTAGAGAGTGTGTCCGCAGGTTCATTGAGGGGCTCAGACATGATATTCAATTCGGCATGGCTCGGGAGTTAGAGTCGAATGTTTTGTTTTAGCAGGTGGTAGGGATTGTCGCTGAGTCGAGGGCATGTGGGATCGTGAGAGAGATAACATGTGGGACTATGAAAGAGATGACAAGCGGGGCTATGAGAGAGAGGACATGAGAGGTCAGGAGAGAGAGGACAGAGAGGCGAGGAGACCTCGCAGGCCGGAGAGATCTACTGGTCCTTATTTTGGAGGCAGAGTACGACATGGTAGAGGTTTTGTGGGTCAGCCAGTTCAGTTTGCACTTCCGGCTTCGCACGGTGTTTTAGGTGTTCATGGGTCTCAAAGTACCCGTACTCTACAGTTTCCACAGCCACCTCAGAAAAGAGGTTTCTTTGAGTGTGGAGATACCAGCCACATGATGAGAGACTGTCCCAGACTCAGGGCAGATGTGTCACAATGGACTATTTTGGCGAGTACCCCGCCTAGGAAGGGGAGGCCCGGCCCGTTGATGTGTTTCATATAGTAGGCTGGAGGTCATTGTGCCATATGTTATCATACATGTATGTTTTGATCTGTTATAGAGGGGCACCATTTGTATTTCATTATGGTTCTGCTTGTCGGGGCGAGTTCCCTTATTTGTTGTTTTATTTATGGGTGAGTTTCATGATGTGCACTCTATTTACGTTTTTTCCCCTGTTGGGGATTTTTATTATGGTAGTCGTGCCTATTATTGTTTTTATTTATTATTGAGAGTTATGATACTAGTAGTGAATTCATGTTGTCCTTTACGGTAGGCTTGATACGATTTCTTGAATATTTTGGTTATGAGTTGTGATTTGATACTCTACCGGGGTGAGAGTTCAGTGAGTGTTGTGATTTTATTGGCAGAGCTGAGTTAGTGGAAGATTTCAATTGGTAGGATATATATTCGATCTATGATTTAGAGTTGAGGGCAAGACCCTCGTGATTTCATGTGATTTGATGTGTTCGAATAGGGTTGTGTACCGAAATAGAAGTTATATCAGGATGGGATCCTTGTGATTTGTTCATATGCTTTAATTCTTTCCTTGTTATATTGTTTTGTAGGTTAGTACTGATAGAGAGTTGTGCATGTCAGGCTTGTTTGATAGTTCCCTTATGTGTTTCTCTTTTCATATTCAGTCATTTTTGTTCTATGCTTCTTGAGTTTTACCTTGCAGGGTGTGTGCCCGGTGGTGTTAGTTGTAGCTTGGTGATCCGGGTGTCTAATCATAAGGTCTTCATGTTTCGGGCATCACTGTCAGTGTTATGGGAATTTGAAACAGAGTTCTATCGGATATGATGCTAATTGCCAGTGATGGGTTGACTTCGGGCAACTATTGTGATCAGAAGTGTTATTATGGGCCTATGTGTGGTGTGTTATGTGTGTGGTCATACCTTCTGGTTGTAGGCATGAGTTGATGTGGCTGGTTGATACTGATACCGGATATGGATTAGAATTGGGTCCTTTAGAAATGAATAGAAGGTGAGAATTTGGGGTATGAGGCTTATAGAGGGTGGTAGGAAGTCTAAATTTCAGTTGAGATGGTGTCGTCAAGCTTATGTGGATTGGGGTGACTTGGGATCACCCGTGGGTGTATGTTGGAAGTGTGTGTTCAATGACTTGAAGTCTTCGAGGCGATTCTTAGCACGTTCGAGGGCAAACGTTTGTTTTAAGATGGGGAGAATGTAACGACCCGGCCGGTCATTTTGAGAATTTAAGTTCCGTTCGCGGCATCTTGTACAGCTTCGTATGGTAATTTTAAATTTGGGCCCGTCCGGAATTGGATTTGGAGGTCCGTAGGGTAATTTGAGGCATTTCGGCCAAAGTTGAAGTTTGAAAGTGGAAAGGTTTGAACAATGGTTGAATTTGGTGATAACGGGGTTGTAATGCAATTCCTATAGTTCGAGTAGCTCCGTTATGTTATTTGGGACTCGTTTGCAAAGTTTGACGTTATTTCGGGTTGGTTGATTGGGTTCGGCTTGAGTTTTCAAAGTTAGAAGAATTTGGAAGTTCATAGGTTCGATCATATGTGATTCGTAGTTTTGTCATTGTTTGATGTGATTCAAGGCCCTGGGCAAGTCCGTGTTAGGTTATAGAACTTGTTGGTATGCTTGGACGGGGTCTTCGGGACCCCAGACGTGTTTCGGTCGAGTTTTTGGATGTTTTTCCTAGTTTGAGTAGGTCTGGTACTGGTGTCTCGCACCTGCGACACTTTGGAGCGCAAGTGCGGCTCCGCTTCTTTGTTAGCCTACTCACTTCTACGATCCTTGAGGCTTGGGAGCTAGCCCGCTTCTGCGGATGCTGGCACGCAGGTGCGACGGCCGCTTCTACGGTTCTGTGATCGCATCTGCGAGGAATCTCACTTCTGCGGCTTCCCCTTTCGCTTTTGCAGTGCCGCTGGCGCGACTGTAAATCCACGGATGCGGTCCCTGGACTAGTTATCCAAGTTCGCATATGCGGACTAGTTCTCGCAAATGCGACTCTGCAGATGCGGTTTCTTGTCCGCAGATGCGAAAGTCCTAGCAGAACACTTAAGTCAAGGGTTGGCTAGTTTTCTTCATATTTTAAGTTTCGGACTTCGATTTTGGGAGCTTCTTTTGGGGGTTTTCAAGCAAATCGATTGGGTAAGTGTTCTTCACCTAGAATCTAACATATTCCATGATTTTATGTTCATTTTTATCATTTAAATTGTGTTTTGAGTTGAGGACAATGTTGGTTTTTGAAGAAAATTTTTAAAATAAAAAATCACGATATAAGGGACGGAATGGTATCAGAATTTGGTAATGTTAATATGGGTGAACTCGTAGCGGAATGGGTGTACGGGTTTTGTAAAAAAATTCGGGTTTCGAGGTGCGGGCCCAGGGGATTGATTTTTAGATTTTGTTAAAGATTGAGACTTTATGATCCGGAATAGTTTCTTATGAGTTATATTTGTGTTTTGAAGTTATTTTGGTTGGATGTGAGCCAATTGGAGGTCTTTTTGCCTGAGAAGTTCAATTTCTGAGTATCGGTTGTCTTCTTTCAGATAAGTATCTTGCCTAACCTTGTGTTAGGGAAACTACCCCTTAGGATTTGAGTTTTCTATGTTAATTGTAGTTCGTGTACACAAGGTGACGAGTGTGTGCTGGGACTTATTTTTGGGAAGTTGGCCTTTTAGGGATCCTAGGTCCTTATATTCACTGAGTATGAATTTGTTCTTGATATGACGGAGTCCTAATTACTAGTTTCATCTCTACCTGCTTAAATTAGAATTACTTGCTTTTGGATTCACTGCCTATTTGACTCCTAATTGACCTAACTAAAGATTTTATCCCTTTTACTATCATGATATATCGTCATAACGGCTTATCTCTATTTATAATTATCATCATCTCATCCTATAATTGTTGGTCTTAATTGAGGTTATGGTTATCTTCCCGGTGCTTGTCCTTAAGTGAAATTGTTGAATATTCTCGTAACTGCTCAACTCCAAAGGAAGTTTAGATATCTTATACCTTAGTTGACTTGCCCTTACATAGATTTATTGGATTCGTATTAGTTTCTTGTTGTTGAACCGTGCATTTTGGTATGACTGTTACAAGCTATTTTCTTCCTTGTTGAATTGTTCTTATTATGCCTAGCTTTTTTATTGCGCTTATTCCTTGTGAACTAGCCTTGCCTTTTATTGTGATCGGAGGTTCTTGAGTTGATGTATCTACCGTATCTTGTATTATTGTCATTTTTGTTGTTGTACTTGTTATGGTGATGCACGAGGTTTCTGCCGTGCGGTTGTGGTTATTGTGATGCACGAGGTTTCTGTCGTGCGGTTGTTGATATGGGGATTTGCACGAGGTTTCTGTCGTGCTGTGTTTTCTATTGATATTGCACATGCACTGTGACAATGCGGGATATGTAAATGTGGGTTGCGCATGTGGCGAGACATGGTGGGAAATTATTGTGCGCGTGCGGCGAGACAAGGCGGGCATTCACTTTACTATTGCAACGTGGCAAGACATGGTGGTTGTGTCAGGGGTTGTTTGTGATACTTGTGTTGGCCTGGGGGCATTTCTTGTTGTTGATATTGTGTAATGGTAGACTTACTGTGTGAGCTTATTCTTGTGAAAATTGTTATAAAACACTCTACTTGTTGTCCTTTCCTTTCCTTATGCTTATTAGCTGGTTGAATTATGTTAGGACACCTGCATAAGCATACATATAGCTAAGCACTCCTTTCCGATTGTGGGGCTTCTGTGTTATTGTTGAGTATAGATACCTTTGGTGTACTTTCCTTATATGTGGGAATGACTCCAATTGGAACGTGAATCGTCCGTGTAGTTATTAGCTAAAATGAGGGCACAAGATGCCACTGTTAGTATTCAGATATTGGGACCCGTGAGTTGTGATTATCCGAGGTTCGGTACCTCGTGGAGATGACTAAGAACTTGATGTAAAAGCAGTTGAAATTGCTAAGTTATTACTTGTCCTTGTTGTATATGAAATTCCGAATTTAGTTGTGTTCCATTGACTATTTTGTGTCATTCATAAATTTTCCGTTGACACTTGTTGTTCCTTTCCTTATTGAATTTACTATATTGTTAACCATATCGAAATATTTCGTTGTTCCTATATTTCTACTTGTTCAGTTCACCAGTGGGTGTCTTGACTAGTCCTCGTCACTACTTCACCGAGGTTAGTCTTGATACTTACTGGGCGCCGTTGTGGTGTGCTCATACTACGTTTCTGCATATTTTTGTGCAGATTCCAGGTTTTGTTTAGCCGGTCGATTGATAGCTAGCAGCACGGTTGCTGTTGTGGAGACTCAAGGTAAAACCTGCTACAGCGTTCACGGTTTTAGAGTCGCCGTCTTATTTTGTTCATACATCGTTGTATTTATTTCTTAACAGTTGTATTTATGAGTTATAGTAAAAATTTTGTATATCTTATGACTTGTACTACCGGGTTTTGGGAAAATGTGTAATGTTTAGAGATTTCATTTTAGAAAGAATTAATGTTTTTAATATTATGATTGATATACAGTAATGTCAGACTTACCTAATCCTTAAGATTAGGTGCCGTCACGATACCCAACGGAGAGAAAATTGGGTCGTGACATTCTATTTATCCCATTTTTTCAGTACCCTACTTTTTTCTTCGTCAAGTGCAGCACAAAGAACATATTCAACAGAGAAGAATTAACTCGCCATGCGTAGTAAGAGTTTGGCCTTGTGTAGTAAGAGTTCATCTGCAATTTCACAAGACTCTTCATTTGCTTGATATGAATTCTGACTTCTTAATAAGTGAACAAAATTTTGGGGAAGAAGATGAAATCCCTCTTATACGAAGCGAGAAAGTTTTTTTTTTTCTTCTCAAAAGGGCTCATTTGAAAAGCAAAAAGACCATATTTCATTTTCCTATATCATCAAACGATAGTGCTCACTCATAATACCAAGTGTATGTTTTTGTTAATTCTTATTCTTCATCTTTCTATTTTATTAAGGTATGTTTTTATTGTTTAAGTTTGTCAGTTCTTAATTGTTTCTATCTTCCATTTTTAAATAATTCTCCGATAGTAATTCTTATATCAAAATCACTGATGTAATAATTTTCTTGTAATTTTAAAGCTTGATATCTGGGGGGAATTAATTTAAATCTTAATTTGTTTCTTTACATATTCACAATTGAACAAAGTTTTGTTTACTGGCTACTTCACTCAGCTTAATTGAATTCTAATTTAACATGTGGGTAAACAAATTCAAATATGAAAACTCCTTTATTGTGCCAGGTACAATTTGACTTATTGCTTTTGTTTTGGAGGGGAATTCTTCTTTTCATATATTTATACGGAAATATGACATTGTATAGCCATTGTAAAAATAATTATCAAAAAATATATATAAAATTTGTATATTTTTTGTATATATATACATATGTATGTTATATACAAAAAATTTACAAATATTATATACTTTTTCGGCTATCATATATAAATAGTTTCTGGCACAGGCAAAAAGTGATATTACCCTATTTATACACATACCTAACACAAAGCCTAATTAATTATTAGCTAAGTAGCTTTGGATATAAAATGATAATAAAAAATAAAAATAAAAAAGGGAACAATTGATATTGTTATATTGGAGAATAGGCAAATTAAAGATAAAGTCGATCTTACTACTTCCCTAATCATTCATTGAATTGAATGATGTTGAGATATAGAATAGACTTGATGAGACTTACTTTTTTTCTTTAAACATGATACTTACTTCGTTATTTCAAAATTTTAATATTTTTGGTTTTAAAAAAAAGCACAAGAATAAGAATTATATTTTAATAAATATTAAGGATGACTTTGATATTAACAATTATAGTCGCTTCGTTGATTAGTAAAGATTGATATTTTATAATAAAAATTCTAACAGTTATTACTTATTCATATTTTGATTTTCCTTTAACGACCGCACGAAGCGCGGATAAATTAACCAGTTAGTAATAATTAGGAGTTTAAATGGACTCTACAAATACTTTTGTTACTGCAAAACGAAATTTCCCATGGGTTTTGAAAAAAATGTTTATATTAGTATTTGCTTTAAGAATGTATTTTGTTTTGAAGGTAGACTTAAAGAGAAGAACTGCAAGAAATGTTATGTGACATTTTTTTTTAATTCCGTCACAAAAAAAATGTTACTTTTATATTAAGAATAATTTAACTTATTCACATCTACCCTTCATGAGGTAATTTAAAACCACACCAAATCCAATGCTTGTTTTAGATCATAAATTCACAAGTCTTCATTTATTTCTTAAATCACGCCAAATCAAACAATACTACATAAATTGAAATCGAGGTAGTACAACTTTAAAAAGAGTAGCCCGATACATTAAACTACCGCTATGCGCAATGTCCGAAGAAGGGCCGGACTACAAGCATCTTGTTGTAACTTGTAACTATTGCATCTACTGTAACACAATAAAACTTGCATGCCAAAATTATTTTGGACCTTAATAAACACATTTGGTAGTGCTTATATGAGCAAATTAAATTACTTCAGGAGGCATGGTCGCCTATGTGAAGCTTAAAAAGAACATGAAACGGCAAAACGCCCTGACCTTGTAAATATCACCTACAGATATTGTAATTACCTTTCTGCTTACCTGTTCCGACTATTTTCTTTTCCGTCTTAAAAAGATGATATCACTTTTTTATATTTTGAAAAAAAATTATTTTTTATTTTTTATTTTTTATGTTACATTTACTGACATGATTGCATAGCCACAAAAATATATCATAACAAGTATGATTAATTTTATTTGAAAAAATAACAATAAATATACAAAGGGGTGCTCCCTTCGCGAGGTATTAATTGACTCATAAAACAATTGAAGAGATGCTGCCAGAGAAGCTAAAGGGCCCCAGTGGAGGAGACAGATACAACGAAGAAGGAACAGATTGCGTAACTAAAATTACAAATGGAAGTCTAAGTCTAATCCCACCACTGAAACAAAAACACATCACATGACAGTTGGGCTAAGTTCCTACCTCAACTTAACCAGCAGCCTAGTTTTTTACCTCTACTCATTTAACAATGATTCTGTCGAACTAACAGTTTTGTTCTTATCCCCAGCTTCTCAACTTGTTTGCTTCAATCAACTTCCAACTAGTAGCAATATTAACTAACAGGCAAAACCCAACTAGCTTAACCCCACCTTGTTACTTCTATCTCCCTTTCTTTCTTTCTTTCTCTGAACTCTAATATCTAGAGAGTAGAAGACACCCTTTTGGCTTTTAGAGTGTAGAGAAGTTATAATAATGGTGGGCATTTTTTCTAGATTTTCTGTCAGAAGATCAGCTGGCCATCGTCGGACTCAAAGTGCACTTGTCAGCTTCCCTCTCTCTTCTCTGTCTTTTTACGATTTAGATTTTTGATATACTGGAATTTCAGGTTGACTAATTCTTGGTTTCAGTCTCTAAATTGTGTCTAATTTATAAAAGAATTAGACACAACAATAATGTCTTCTAGTTTTAAAAGAATGGATCCCAACTGAAAATTTCTCTCGAGAAAGTCATTTCCCTTTATGCAAAAAAGTCAACTTAGACTTCTTTCCTAAGCGGATATTTATATCTGATTTAGGTATAGCAATTTCAAATGCAGGATGAAAGGGAAGTGTTTCCCCCAAATTCAGAGGCAAAAGATGCTGCTACTACAGCTGGAGCTCCCTCTGTTACGCCTAATGGTATTGAAATTGCAGTCGAGTTCAAGCCAGTTGAACACCCAATGGAGCCTCTCAATATTGATCGACCAATTCAATGTCCGTTGCCAGAACCTTCAATACTGAATGTAAGATCTCAAGTCTCCCTACGTTTTTGAAGTTTTGCTTTGCGATGACTGCATAGATAACTACGTAGCTCGACTGTTTCTGTTGGCATAAATTTACTCCAAGTTAGTTTCTGTTTATTAAGTGGTGGACTCAATGACTTTGTTATGTGCTTGAATGCGGTAATGGAAATGAGGAATATGATGGCTGCTAATAGTAGCAAGACCATTATTAATCATTTAGCTCCTTCATCTTGCTACATTACGCGTTAGAAGTGCTGACAAGGAATTTGAATATTTGTTCACTCACAGGATGGAAGAATATGGAAAGAGCGAGTCCCTGCTGTGCGAATTCAAAAGCCTGATATTCCAGTTATGAAGGAAGGAAGAGCTGCCGACTCTGAGGCAGCTCGAACAATACCTAAACCTCCCATGAATCGAGTTATTCTTCCATCAATAAGTGCACCTGAAAATAGTCTGCTTAAACTGCTGGAGGAATCTGGGATTTGTTGATGGATTGCTATACCAAAGAAAGTTGTTACTCTCAGCTGGCCTCTTTCGACTTATCCTTCTTGCTTTTTCATGTATTCCACAGGATACAAACACAGTTGCATGTAGATATTTATAACAATACTAAAGGAAATCCTTTGTGCAATTTACGGTACTACTATATTTTAGTTAGCTTTGTATCTTTTATATCAGTATCGATTGCTTCTATGCATGTTCTCTTACACTGACACTGATGTAAGGGAGACTAAGAATGTTACAAGAAGATGACAAAATGTGGACAGTTCTTGGAGAAACAGGATTCGAGCCACCCCTTTGACTCAGACCTATTAGATTAAAAACGCTCCAGAGGTAATATTACAAGATTCTCCACATAACTAACCACATCATTTATACAGTTAAAACCAATGTGGATGAGATGAATACTTAAACCCAACTCATTTCCTATTCCCTTATCAATTCTTCTTAGCTATGCACAGTGCAAATTCTTGGAGATTTTATTATCTGAAGTCTTCATCACTTGACATTTCCTCAGTACAAAAAATGACGGACTAGCTGTACAATAATAAGTTGATATTCAAAGCACAACTAGAACTAAGTAAATAAAAGGATTCTTCGTTCATTGATAAGCATGATACATACTACCAACAGATAAACAGAACAAAAAGTACCAACTTTCATCAACCTCAAAAACGCTTAACAGTGACTCTGGGATACGAAGAGCTAACAATCATTTAAACTATGTTGGTTATCACGCAAGTTCACATTCACTATATTCTCAAAGTCAATTTTCAGCCTTCCATTCAATTGTGCCAGGAATAACCACATTTATGTGAAAATCCTCTCTAGGACCGGAAAAATCATGGTCATGGTTGAAGGAAGTAGGTGGTTTATCCCACTTATTTCATCAAAAGAAAAAAGGAAGAAGAAGAAGAAGAAGTTAGCAGGTGTTCTCCAATCTCCATGTCTTTGCAAACATAGAATTGCCGATTTTCCTTCCACCCCACAACAAGCATACAACATGGCTGATAGGAAATGAGACAAGCCAGGTGCTTTTTTATGCGATCAATATTTATAGAGACATAGAATTGATAGTTTTACCGCCACCAAAGGGACCTCCCTATCTCACCTCTCTTAGCCTTTATGATGTGAGGAAAGGGTACAACAAACAAGAATATAGAAAGAAATGGACATAAATCTGATAAACAGTGACCAACTCCTTCACATTCTAGGAGGAGTCTATCAAGGAGTCAAATTACTTCATCAACATCAAGATTCAGCTTATCGAAAAATCCCCTAAAAGCCCACTATATTTTACCTATTAAATATCTTAACAAGCAGGGATGTTGTTCTTCAAGAAAACATAATTTATGCTGAAATACAGGAATAAATTTGGACAGCTGAGCTTGCAGCTAATCTGTTGGGGTTGGTCAATAAAGTGATGCACGGCATCGAAATATCAAGATACAAGCTTGCAACTCTCCGCTGGGGTTGGTGAAAGAAGCATGAAGTGAATGAGCAAGATATATGCTTTCTTTACTTTGTTATTGTCCCACGCAATTAGATTTTTGGACACCAAGATACATAGATATAACTCACAAGAAGGATACTAAACAAATAAAACCACTAAAAGTATAAAAAGTAAGGGGAAAGATCATATTACAAATTAGTCATGTAAAGGTATACACTTACACAAAGCATCTTTCGTGCTACTACAAAGAATATATAACTACCATTCTGGCAGTGACATCAAAAAAGAGGCCTCAACAGAAAAAATGAGGAAGGTACTCACTTTGAAGTGTAACACCATTTACGACGACAGCAGTGTACTCAGCTGGAACCAAAATTAGCTCAGCATTTAGAACATTTGATGGCACTGTTAGCATTACAAGCTTGACTAATTCTTTGTGAAAGTCGAGCCGGCTTCTTGGAGTAGCAAGAATTCCACTCCCCACCATCCTGGGCATAATAATCCATCGGATAATCAACGAGTACCCCTTCCTTAACTTTCTCACCTCCATTATCACAAGCACCAGAAGATTCATTCTTTGAACACTTCAAAGCTTCATCGCAACATACATCTGAATTCACTGCTTTCTTTCTTTCCCACCACCCGGACAGATCACCCAATGCAATCTCAGCCTCAAATGGCGTAAGCAAAGGCTTAGTAAACGCATCTCCCCAATCAATCGACAACCTAGGACACGCGATCTGAATCCAAGCATCTACTGCATCCTCAAACAATGCAATCCTTGTAGGAGATATCTCTGACATCAACACAACTGTCCAAGTCATCCCCTTCTCCGCCATCTTCTTCTCCAACCTATCCAATATCCTCGGATTCCCTTGCCTACCTAATGTCCCGAGCACTATCCCCCAATTCTTAGCCTCCCTCCTTGCCTTCTCAATCGCTCTCTTTCTCTCCTCCTTCATTCCCTTATGATCATACTCCTCCAAAAACAACTTCCCTACATACGGATCATACCTATACGTCTTTATCCCCGGATTCGCTATCATAAATGCCTCCAAATGAAACCTACCATCAGCTACAAACACCAAAACCACACTCTCACAATCAGAAAACTTGTTCATAACACTCGGGGCAGTACAGCCGAGTACTTCCCCAGCTGATAAGGGTTTAGCTTGAGGGATCAAAACCTTAAACCCTATTTTTTCCAACTCGGGCTTAACAGCACGAATTGCACCAGCAAATTGAATTGTTCCAGCCATAATGATATTGTCATAAGTACTAGTGTTATTAAAATTGAGCTTGAGTTCATGTAACAACCTGTACACATCGATTGAGATTTCCACGAATATGTAAAGGCAAGGGATAGTGGTGGAATCAATAGGAACGAGGCAGCTATGGCCAAAATGGATGAGGAGATCAGCCGAAAGAGCTGCGGCGGAGAGGTCGTCAACGCAACACGCGCCGTAAGTCACGTCGCCGAGGATAAAACAGTGAGCGGCGGAAGTGAATGTGGAGAGTATATCGGAGATGATGAGGGAGTACATGAGGAGACCCTCGGGGAACTGGAGGGCCACGCGCTTGGCACCCGAAGTGCGAACGCGCCATACGCACTTGTGGATTTCAAAGTTGTAGTTTTGAGGTAGAAGAGATATGGCGGCGTTGAGTGCTGCGTCGTTGAGAATGGAGTCTGGTATTTGGTTCTTCACGAACCGCTTCGGACGTGGCCGAGTTGATTGCTGCAGTTGCTTATGCTCGCCTGCCTCCGCCGCGTCAACCGCCGGAGTAGGCTGCACCGGGAGAGGGTCGCCGAGTTCCTTCTCCATTATTTTGTTTGTTATAGCCACGGAGACGAATAATACCGAAGCTTTTAAATAGGGAAGCTTCTGTTTTCTGTATATTAATACGTGAAGGAAACTGCACTCTCACCCCTAAACTTGTAAAATATACCAATTTATTTGGATGGTTGTTCCCCGTTCTATCATATTGTGTCGTTATTCCAATACAATATTTGTTTTGATTATTTCGTTAAAATTAATTTTATTGTATTGTTAAATTGATTATTTCGGAATATGAAAAGTACTGATTTAGTGTGGTGAAATTGTTTTCTATTTTTCTTTTCAATTATGCCCTAACTTATTACTCTACAATTCTATTTTACCCTTTTACCTTTTCTTTTTTTAATTTTAAGTCTAAATCTCAACCTATAACTTATTTTGTTTTTTCTCCAGAACTTTTGCCACCAACGTTAAAGGTCTTTTCGCGCCTTCTGTTTTATTTTTTCTCCTAATTTGCTTTTAACTCAAATCTAATTAGTTGTCTCTTATTTTGCCTTCTTCTGTCTTGCTGCGTTTTGCCTTCTGTTTTGTTTTTTAAATTATTTTTATGCATAATTTTTGATAAATTTAATATTTAAACAATTGAGGGTATTTTAGTAAACTTATCAATTGCAGTACAGTACGATACAGTCAAACCAAACAGCAAAATATTATTTAACAATAACAAACAATAATCATTGTATCCATAAAATGACACGATTCAATACAATACAATACAATACATTATAAAACGACGGAGAACTGTGATCCAAAAAGAGTGTTACATACTGTCTGAATACACAGTGGTATACAAAGAAAAACTTCGTTTAAGCTAAACATAAAACACTAAAGACATTTTCATATGGGGAAGAGAAAAGGAAGAAATAATTGTGAAGGAAAACTACAAGCGGAGTTGGCAGAAATTGCAAGCCTTTTGATTCACCAGTTGAATGAAGCTAACCTTTTTATTCCACAAAACTTGAAAATAATCAAACAGAGTTCTGAAGTAAAAGGGACCTAATTCTAACAAGATCAAAGTTTTGGGTAAAAATACAACAGGCTCTTATTTGGTGCTTGCTTATTGATGAAAGGTCATTCTGATCTTACAGTACAAAGCTAACATATCCTTTTTATGTTGTAAAATCTGATGTTGTAGTCATATAGCATGAGAAAAACCATCGCATGTAATATCCTATACTCGTAGGTCATTACTGAAGTTGGATTGAAGAAACAGCTGCAGTAATTTGCTTTGCCCGAGGATCATTGTCTTCCAAAGACACACCACGAGGATCTTCTGTCACTAGCATAGCAAGAACATTGAGCGAACTCCAAGCTTTTATGACATTTTTGCTTGAAGCCCCCAAAGTGACAGCAAAGACTGCATCAAATCCACCAGCACCAGGAACACCAGCCAACAAAACTCCCTCCATACTCATCGTTGTATCCAGAAGGTGAGTTTGTGATTCAGGTTCTATCTGTGAATTTGACACATGGTGAAAGACTGGTCAAAAAACATGGGAGACGGAAGCAATTCCAGCTGTTTCCTAAGAGCTTTTGATTATATTAAGTCATATTCTATGTTATTTTATGGTATACAGTAGCATGCCAAGCCTTAACTTGTAAGAGAACTATATTTTTTTCTTTTACTTCATTGTAATGCTTTCTCTTTCTGCTTTCTTGACATTCAAATGAACCGAAAGGAAATGGTCACTAGTACACCAGAAAGGCACTCTTTGAGACTATATCTTCAGAAACAAAGCTTCCAGACGGGTTAAGAGTGATGTACCAATAAATTTTATCTGACGTAATTCAAATCTATGTGAAGAATGAGTGAAAGATGAGAGAAGATAGAAACATTCTGTTACATGGTATCGACAAACTTACCGGAATGCCTGCAGCCTCTCCCATTTTACGCATATAATACCTGATTCCAAGCATGGCCTCTCGGGCTCCTAATAACTCTTTAACAATTTCTGCTTGACTTGATTCATTTGCTCTCTCAAGCCACTGTTCATGGTGAAAACCAGAAGCAACTTAAAGTTTTCGAAGAAAATTTCACACACTGCAGAAGGAAAAATACATAATCCAACCAAAAAGTAATGGCACTTGATTTAAAGACACAAATATTTGCAAGGGAAGTACTTGGAATGCAACTTTGCAAAGTTTCTCTTTGACATTTTAGCCAGTGTAACTAGAGAATGTCCAACTGGAAAAATGATCATTCGGCAGAAGAAAAGAATTGAATCAACTTTTTCAGATAATTACTGCTTGCCTCTAAAACGCGATGGTATTAAGGATTTTTTCTTCTGTTCCCAGACAACATAATGGAAGCTTCTCTAAGCAAAATGATGCAACAAAAGTGCTAAGGGAGAAAAAGTTCCAGCTAATGGTTGCAATACACGATTTGGGGGACTCAAAGAAGGATGCTTGAGGAGGGGATTATGACCCTGAACAGAAAGATAGAGTGCCTCAGGATTAACTGGAGGATAGTACAGAGAAATGGGGCTCCCCAACCTAAGAAAAACTTTCCAATCTATTATAGTGGAACTAGAATATCATCCTTCGCTCTTTATTGATATAACGCAAGAAACAAATACAGTTCAAAGTTAAAAGTAGACCGGTAAGTACCGAAAAGAGTTAAAGAAATCTTTTGGAATTTGTTTTTGATAAAACTAGGAAAGGAAAAAATTTCTTGATTTGGCTATGACAGGAGGAAGAAGAAAAAAGGGGGCAGAAAAGGAAGCCATGTACTTAAAAGGTTGATAGCACTATATGATCAAAATAAAAGGAATTGAAAGAATGAAAACAAAACCAGAACAGGGAGAAGAAATCCCTTATTCGACATGTCTTTAGGTTGCATTTGCAGTATGTTTGTGTTAGCTCTTAGGTAATGCATTTTTCAGCTATTAAGGGAGTAAAAAATGTTATGTGGTTTATTAGTGTGAGTATGTCTTTAGCTTGCGTTTGCAGTATGTTTGTGTTAGCTCTTAGGTAATGCATTTTTCAGCTATTAAGGCAGTAAAAAATTTTGTGTGGTTTATTAGAGGGAATATGACTTATCAAGAAGGTAGAACTCAAATTTGCTTGGGATTGAGGCGTCGTTGGGGTATGACTTATCAAGAAAGTGAAGGTAGTCATTGCTATGGTTAGGAATCAACTCCGTAAAGTCAATGAATTTTCAGCGCTTCAACACCCATGGACACTTCGCAGACTAAGCCTTTCCAGAACAGATAAGCAGCTAAGTGTATCAAGGATAATTTACCTACCGTTAAGGATAAAATAAAGCGAAAAAGACTTTCTTAATGAAGATGGATAGGTAGCAAACGTTTCTACATAATACTAGATCTTGAACTTCCTTTCCGATTTTGACCAAAATAATTTTACCTTTTCTGCAGTAAGCAGGCTGCAGCCTTTGATGACGCATTCATAAACATTATAGTTCCTTTCTGCCAATCTACATAAGGTATTAAGGTGCATTTCCAAGGCAGAGTTTCCTTCTGATAACTTTCTCCATGTTTCTAGAGAATTCTGAGGATCAGACTTCTGCCATTTCTTAACAGCTCCAACCATTGATGGGGTAGAAGATCCTCCACTGCCTGGTTCTCCAAGTAACTGCAAAATGCTTAGCTATCAATTTCAGCAACTTAAAGGAAGAAACAAAGTGATAGTGAGTCAAATTCTGTAGCAGTGGAGTATAGTAAAATACCTCCAAAAACAAGAAAGAATTCATAATAGTAGGACAGCACAAGGTCAAAAATTTTAGACAGGACAAAACTTTGAATTTAATGTTTATACAGCCGTGGTAAAGAATCCCATTAAAGTGGGCTAGTAAAGCATGATAAGTTGCATCAGTGACCTTCGAAAGATTAAATAACCATCACCGTTGAGAACCCCACTTAACCATAACGCGACAAATTTCTGTTTTTAGCCCCTAACACCAACAAAAAGTATCTGTTTTTTTACAACAACATTCATTTGAGGTATGCAACTTGTTTGTGGTTTGCAATAACAGCATGATAGTCCATATTCCGTCCATCCAACAACGAGCTTGGAGGTTAAAAAAGGAAGTGAGGCTGTCTAATTAGAAGGTGTTAATTAAGAGATATGATTAGCAGGTAAAATCAGATTTCTTTTATCATCCAGCTTACTAGCAGCCGAAAGAAATCGTTCACGCTTAACCAGACAAATATTCAAGAGAATATGGAATATCACTTATCAGACTCACTAGAGTCATCAAAGGAGGCAATGAAAACTTGGTCCGCTCATGGTCCCAGTTGGCTTTTAGGACATCATCAATGACTTCTGTAAGTGGTGTTGCCATACCTGCATTCTGCAAATCCAAAATAATCAACAAGTCAAAAGTTTGGAAACTAGATCCGATAAAATTAAGATGCAAAACCTGCAGTATCTCTCAACTCCATGCAATATTATCTTTTCAAGCTCTTCCTTTATGTTACTTTTTCCTTTATGGTAACCTTCACCTACCCCACCCCAACCTCCCTATCCGGGAGTCATTAGTGGCCTTTCTCCACTTTGCTATTTTGGTGGCCCGAACCCAATATCGAGGTTGGAGGTGGAGGTTGCTTTCCACTTGAGCTACCCCATCTTGTCAACTCCTCCCTCAAGTATAGCAAACTACTTATAAGAGAAGGCATCACGCGTTTCATAAGCTTCGCTGGCACGTAGACCATGCCATCATTCCTTAACTTCTGTGAAGGAGAGTTCAAATAAACAACCAACAGAAAGAAATCCTTGCTACAGACCTTTGCGCAGCCCAACAGAGAGATCATTCTTCCCACAGAATTAAATATAAAATGTAGTATCTCCCCTGAAATGACAAGCATCTCTGTTGGAGCTGCTAACAAAGAAATTTATTTACATGGGTGACTTTAATCAAGTGGTTTGGTAAATAGATAAAGCAAAAGCTCACTTATCATATAACTGCCCTCACCCATCATTAGCTTTAGACTGGATACCAAAATGATCAACCTATTAGGTACTTTGTAAGACCAAATTTGAGATTCCGGTTACAGTTTTGGTTAGAGGTGGTTCTAGCATGACTACTTTGACTATAAACTTACTGGAGAGTAGGTCATGTGTATTTCTGACAATTAGGCACAAATGACCAACACCTTGAAGAGCGGAAAATTTCTTAACTGCAGCTACACTTCTTACCCTTTTATTCTTAATTTCAAGAAATTAACCATAGAGAGTTATAGTTCTGGGCATAAATAGAGCCTCAAGCAACCAAGCTAGGGTTTAGCCTTAGCAACAATGTCAATAGTCTAAAACAAGTTCTATCAGGCCGCTGCCATGAAGGACAAACGCCAGCTTATACTTTGGTACCACATTCTCGAGACTTCATGCCTGGCCCAACACTAAGTTTCACCTTGTTGTCCTTGTTTGTGCCATCACTAATCAGAACAGCGTCATTCTACAAAGTTAAATATAAACAGAAGAACAATACAGCATCTTAATGATGTAATTTATGTATAGTTATCTCAATTTGGGAAGTATCAACTTTAATTATTACTTCTCAGTCCAAAAGCTATTTAAGTTCTGACATGGACTTACCATGAACTTCAAAGGAGAAGAAGTCTTTGGCAGATTAAGGTTTAACAATCTATCAACCAAGGCCTCACTGTTTTCATTTATCCGGTTGCCACTTACACTCAAACCTAAATTAGAGAATGTCATTTCTTCTATCACTAAACTATGACACTGAATTGATTAAATAAATTGGAAAGGCGAGAAAGACCTGAGCAGAAGAAAGCACTTCAGGTGAAAACCGCACATAGCGTTGGCTGCCATAAACTGCAGAACTAACATCAAACCCGCTGCCAACTTTACCCTGTGCAATGCAGTGGGCAGTTTGAGCTATCACGTGAACAATATCAAGATTACTAGCATCTTTCCTTCCATGGGATTGATCCTCAGTCGGAGAGGAGAGATTAACAACACCAAGATAATGAAGCAAAGCAGCAACAACTGCTGTTGTCATAGCTGCTGATGACCCCAATCCAGTTTTTGCAACTTCAGGCTTCCGATTTTCTCCAATTGAATCTTCTGCATTAAAAGTGATTGACGTAAAAGGTGGAAGGGAAGCCAATGACTCAGGTGTAAGAGGGAGTCCACGCGCTTCAATCTACAAGAAGTATTTAACAGAATAGTGTCAATTGTCTTACAACAAAAAGAAAAGGAGGTAATAAAAGCTTTTGCCATGTCTTTTACTAAATTTGAACTTGTGCAACTGAGGCTTCCGAAAAGAAACTTGAACCAAGTCAGTCATTAAACTATGAAAAAGGATGCATCCAAGTTGATCAATCCCATCAAAGACCACTGCTATTTCTTGTCCTATGCTCATTTATTAAGTAAAACTAATGAAGGAAGTAAGTGGCATCAACCAAAGCAAACTATTCTAGTTTGACTTTGATGTAAAATGCAAGTCATTTAAACATCAATATTTTACTTAATCAAGCAGGTCTTATGTAGCTAAAACCACTACCTTCACAAAGGTAACTGAAACATTATACCATAGCACTTTTTGACTTGTCTGCCACTTTTTAACATCAGAAGATTTTTGGTCAAACATTACTCGAGCAATTTGTCCGTCTGATACAAATGTTCAACTTAGATCACTTAATTTGGAATGAGTCATCGAAATAGTACCTTTTTCTTTGAAACCATCCGTTCAGCAAAGCTCAGATTGCACAACTAATATGGCAATATGTCAGTGTTTCAATACCCCCTCCATCCTGATATATGTGAGACATGCTATTTTGGCAAATCCAGAAAATGTTTGGCACACTTTTACATATAATTGTTTGATATACGACATTCACATCACTCGAGTATTCAAAATCAATCAAATTTTAATTTCAACAAATGATTTGATTTTTCTTCCTTAACATCCGACCAAACTTTTAACTACTACTTTAAGAAGAAATGTAATCTTACGCTCGAGTCAAGATTGTCGCAGGACAAATGGATCAGAGGGTGTAATAAAGAAATTTGTTGGACACGAATCTTATGATTTGACAGCTTCCACAAATTACATTATAGAATGTCAAATTATCAGATTTTACATTAAGCCCGTGCTAAATAACAACCCAAACTCACAAGTAATAAGTATATATCTCTAATTACATGTCATATTGGGAATACATATGCTGCAAAGGAGTACCTGATTCCGATACGAATAGAACTCATTGCAACCCAAGATTGTTATATCAAGACCTGCGTGACTAATACAGTTGAGAGATTGATTCTTCAAAAAAGGAATTCAAATTCATTGTTCAATAAATGACTTATCTTCAGGAAAGAAAGGTAGAAGAGTAAAGTGCCAGAAGTTACCTCTCAGAAGTAGTTTATGTAATATATCCTTCTTATCTTTGTCAAATGTTGCATGAGCTGCTGCTATGGCATATTCCACTGCATGTTCTACAAAGGGGTTTCTTGATTCACTGAGATTAAACAAACATAGTAGTTATTGCATTACTGGACATTTATTTATTGTAATAAGGAAACAGATGAATAATTCAAGTGTCAAATGTCATTATTACTTATATAAAAGATCTCATTGAATTCAGAAAGAAACAGAACAAGATAATAACAGATCCTCTAATAAGGTATGAGTTCTGAGATTTACACTACTTGCCTGGAAGAGACAGCTTGAAGTTTTAAATGCTTAAGAGACAATTTGTACATAGTTTCTCTGGCCATCTGAGGAGAAGTCAATTTAACATCTGCCCATGCCTGAAAAAGTATAAGAAAGACACAGGTTGTTTATACTCTACTTTATAGAGGAAAAACTAATACAAAAGCGATTCTTGATGAGAGAAAAATAAAATTATTGAACTGACTTCTGATCAATTATTATCCACTTTAGTGCGGAAAATATCACTCACCCATGCCCAACTTTCAGGTTTAATTTCCTCGTAAAGTGGCTTCACAATAGCATAAAAACGAGCATTTGTACTAAGTACAATACCAGCATTTGGCCTCTCCAAAACAAGATAACCTCCAGTCATCAGAACCTTTCCAGGAGCAGAGGCCACACTATTTAACCATAAATGTTAATTTCAATCAGAGACATTCTTGCGCCAAAATTTTATGTACAAACGGACATGTTCGAAGATCAAGGAAACACACACTTACACAGCCATTTCTTTATACTTCTCTCTTGAATGAACAGGGAAACTCCTATTTGACAGAGATTAGCTGCAATTCAAAATTACAAATCTTACTCATTGCATGGAAAAGATAATGAGTATATGAAACATAAAAAAAGATGACATCCTTAACATTTGATCATGAATCATGATGAAGTAAATAAAAAGAAAGACCAAAGTATGATATCAACCATTCATTCAGTAGCTCAATCTAAAACAAAGTGGGGATCGACAATATGAATCCTTCAAAACAATTTTGCTCTATGCAGGTCCAATTACTGTCAATACTAAGAAACTAAAGTATGATACAAAATCAAAGGAAATGGAGATCCTTGACAATGAAAGCAAATATTATGACTTACCCAGTTCTTTTAAATGGTAAAGAAAAAAGGGCAGCCTGGTGCACTACGCTCCCACTATGCGCGGTGTCCGGGGAAAGGCCGGACCACAAAGGTCTGTTGTACGCAGTCTTACCCTGCATTTCTGCAAGAGGTTGTTTCCACGGCTTGAACCCGTGACCTCCTGGTCACATGGCAGCAACTTTACCAGTTACGCCAAGGCTCCCCTTCTAACTGGTAAAGAAATCAATGCGTAAATTATTTAACGTGTACTTTGACTAAATTTGTGAAAGAAAGAATAGATAAAGCTGAACTGTCCTGCCTACATAATCATCTGTCCACTAGTATGTACACTGAAGGCAGTAGGTGCCGGCCTACGCCTTCGGTTCGAACCCTACATATACTTGAAAAGGTTTTTTAAGAATATATTTGTACTCCCTCGGTTTCAATTTATGTGACAATACTTTGATTAGGCAAGGAGTTTTAAGTCTTAAACATACCATGAGATATTTCTGGCTATAAAGCATATAATTAAATGTAAAACGGAATGTTTCAAGTTAAATATTTTTTCCAAAATAGAAGGGTGTCATTCATTTGGAAACAGACTAAGAAAATAGTGTCACATAAAATGGGATAGAGGTAGTACTAAATTCAAACCCATTGTGGCAAATTTACTTATACTAAATTCGAACCCATTTTGGCAAAGGAGTAGAGAGAGTACCCCCACACCTACTAACTTTAGAATCTCGATCCGCCTCCGCCCATGTCCATAGTTACCAAAGAATGGGAAAACTATATTAAAAACTGAAATTAGAGAAGAAAATATCAAATCTTGAACTCAGTAGCTATCAGTTCTGTATTTCTACAGTTCCATCCAGTTATGGAACTGGATTAACTTCAAATCGACAAGTGATCAGTGATATTAATTATCTCATTTAAAAACACACTGAAGAAAATATCAGAAAACTAAAGTCACCTGCCACACATGTTTTCAATCACCAAAGAATGGAAGAATATAATATAGAAAACTGAAACTAGAGGAGAAAAGATCAAATCTATCACAATTTACAATATCAAAAAATGAATTTTGAAAAAGACCCATATCCATAAATTGGATTAACATCAGACTGATAGGAGATCAATATAGGTAAATTGATTGCAAAATAGAGAGAAGAGGAAGAACATACATTTGCCGGAGTGTAGAGGAAGCTACAGATTTGAAAATGAATTTGAAGAGGAGTAAAAGGACTATGGCAGCAACATCTATGTCAAGCAGCAGTCCAGTTTTGATATTCTTATTAGTGTTCAAAGTTGCTTCACCACTATTTTTGCTCGTCAATACCAGAAAATGTAAGAATAGGAATACACCTATGATGTAATTAGAATTGTTTATTTTTTCTTAATTTTTTTAAAACAATTATATGTATAGGGGAGGATGGCAAAAGAAGGAAATAGGAAAAAAAAAATAACTATGACTGTTATAAAACAATAAAAGAAAAAAAAGAGTATTGCACATAAAAGTATAGAGGGAGAATTTTTATTGATTTGGGATCAATTAGAATGGAATAGAACATCTCTATTTATAGGGAAAAAGTAACTTAGCCACCCAAGTAAGAAACTCTAAAATCTCTCTAGAATATAGAGATTCACCATAAATAAAATACTATTTATAACACTTCCCTTGAATGTCTATTCAACAAATAATGTGCCTCGTTAAAACTTTAACTAAAATAATACCCAACAGAAAAAAATTCTAGAAAAGGAAAAAGAGTACACATATTTAGAAATACGTTTTTTGGTTGCCTCGTTAAAAACCTTGCAAGGAAAACTCAGTGGGACAAAACCTTGTAAAGGAAAAAGAGTACACATATTTAGAAATACGTTTTTTGGTTGCCTCGTTAAAAACCTTGCAAGGAAAACTCAGTGGGACAAAACCTTGTAAAGGAAAAAGAGTACAACGCGTATTAACTCCCCCTAATGAGAGCATCAATTCACATCCCTGAGCCGTCGCATCCCAATCTTGTGCACTAGTTTCTTGAAGGTTGACGTCGCTAGAGATTTTGTGAACAAATCAATCATATTAACTCCAATGAATATGTTGCATCTTAAAAATCCTCGATATCACATTATCATGCTTATAGTTATAGTAAGATATATATGTGCGCAAATAGCACTTAGGATATGGTACTTCAGGACCAAGAATTATATGCTTCAAGTGATTTAAATCCTTCAAGGATTGTCATATAAGTCATATAATAGACTTTAATTAGATGCATATCAAGTTATCATGTCATGCTAGACAAATAAGATATCGAAAACTAATTGCACATACCATTTACTTTATACTTTCAAGTATTTGAATTACATGTTCAAAACTACATGTCTTTCATATGAAACCAATTCTATTCAAAATTGTTTCTCCAGACTTAAGATACTCATAGATATTTAGCTCTGTCATAGATGTCGTCCACGAACAATCATATCGGTTCCAACCTCCTTTTTAAATAAAGACATCACATAGAGATCTCTTCATTCATATTTTCAGGTATCTGTACCTTTCTTGAGATTTTATGAAATATTATGTCATGTGATCTTCTGGATCACTCGCCACTTTAGTATGATCATTTTGATCATTTGCTCATTTTCTCAAGAATTTTATTTGAAACAGATTTGTTTATACGCTTTAAGCGTACCATAGACTTTGTCCTTCTAGACTTATTCTAATAGGAGCATTTGTAGTGAGAATATAGTTACTTTCTTTGTGTCAACAAATGCGTCTGGCATGCTCCACGTAACTTTTTCTCAACTATTTATCTTGGCTCCCTCTCATGTTAGAAAACCTAACATTCTTCCTCAATTTTGGGAACCCATTTTTGAGCATTATGGTGTTAATCAAAATATACACTGCACATCAATAACAATAAGATGGAATTATTTGGTTCCTGACCTTGAACCACTTGTGAAAGGAGAATGTAATATTCTTCGTATATAACGTATATCTAACTGATATAGATAACTTTGTTGTTATACGCAAGAGTTTAGCTATTAAGTGAGGCACTCAATAAATCATTTTGCTAAACCAATTGTGATGTAACCAACTTATCAAGATGAACCGTCTTGAATAGAAAATCTGAAAATTATGTTAAATTAAATATTGAGCAAGTTTTCTTGCAAACACTAGGTTGCGGGTTAATAATAATCGCACATGTAACCATCTCATAGATGCATCTTATGTGATATACATGATAGGTGAATGGGCCCATATTCACGTTTGATATTTCCAGCATTCATGGGATTCAATCCCAATTTTAGTTGGTTTATTAATCAATGAGAACAAGCAACATAAGAGAATTTGTAAAGAACTTTCTAGTTTTTTAATATTTACCCATGTGAATTATCTTTCATTTTTGCACACCATACTTAAATTGATATGGCTAAACCAATTATGCCAACTGTATAAATTATCAATATTGATAAACTTCTGGTTTACACCATGACGTGTGCAATTATCAATAAACTCCAAGTTTATTATAATATGGGTTTTTATATCAATAAACATCCACTTTATTGTGGTATTCTTTTATTTGTGTAGCACAAACTAGAGAAAAAGCGGGTAGATTTCACATACATATCACCCCGCTACAAGTTGTAGCAATAGAAGATATTAAATCTTTCCTTTATTTATAGTCTTAATATAACCAATTGCTTTCGCGAATACTTTAGAAACTAAATAAGTTTCTTTGAGACTTACTATAACACAATATATTATTGATAATTAATTTTATTTCTCCAAAGTAGTATTATAGGCTCTTCTAGAGCTTTCAATAAATTTTGTACTACCACATATTCATCAAAATACATATAGTGAATATCTCTTTCTAAGGAGAAAGTTATACAATTATGGTCATGATCAATATCATCATAGGCAAGATATGTTACTTCTATTACTCTTGCCTTGTAATAATCACATTGCCATAATATTTTGGCATAATCACAATAGGTACGTGATCAATGACCATTCATGTAATAATGAAATTGTTTCTTATTTCATCTCAAACCTTTTTCTAGAGTTGAGTGTGGTATATTCACTACCACTACCACGTTCATATTCTTCCAAGAATGAATATGTATTTATAAATAAGATGTTGTCACATTCACATCATGAATGGACCACGATCATCTATATGTGCTTTACAAAATCTCATGTCAAATCGATGAGAAAGATTATTTTGAGAATTCTAATTATTCTCATTATCATAATGATGACGATTATAATCTGTATATTGCCACGTCCACACCCATTGGTACCTTCACGGTAATAATTTTGTCTTCTTTCAGACTTATCACATATTGCTATCACATTCTCTTAAGGGGAATGAGAATGAAGCAAATTCAATGGACGAGTTTCCACTTATTTGCCCACAATCATACATGAATTTGATCATGGCAAAACATAAAAAAATTTCCACTCCGAGTAGTTATAATTTCTTGCAAACTCTATTAGAGTTAATCAATGTTTATTGTCTTTGCTTGCATTTAAAATCATATTCTAGAATTTCAAGAATTTAAAACAGGAAAATAAAGTAAAATACTTACCTTAAATCCAGAATTTAATCATGAAGGAAGTTATGGAACAATTGACAATCATTATGCACAATCTCAAAACTTCTACTCAATTGGTTAGAGTCTCGTGGTGATAAAATGTTATAAAACAATAAAGTTGCAGAGAAAGGTATAGAGGGAGAATTTTTATTGATTTGGGATCAATTACAATGGAATAGAACCCCTCTATTTATAGGAAAAAGTGATTTAGCCACAAAGTAACAAACCCTAAAATCTCTCTAAAATATAGACATTCACCATAAATAAAATACTATTTATAACAATGACCTTATTTTTTTCTTTTTTAATTTCAAAAATGAATTTCACCTTTGAACAAATAGTTAGCATGTCATTAATGGATTAGTATTGGAAGTTAGCCGGTTAAATCCCCTAAAAGAAGGTTTTTTTTTTTATTCGAAAAAGGGTCAGCTTTGCCCCTGAACTATTAGATTTGATCTAATAATGTCTCACATCCATCTATTGGGCTAAATATACCCTTCTGTTAAGGTTTTTTGGCTCATACATACCCTTTAAGTTAACAGCTCACTTCAGATTTTAAATCAAAATTATATTTAATGACGTGGCATAATGTTATTGGTTAATTTAAAACTCACCCTAAATATGTCCAACTCACCCACCCGTTTAAACTCGACCCGACCCAACTCTTACATAACCCACTAAACCCTTCTAACCTGTTTTAGTTTTGATTGTAACGAAAGAGTAAGATAACTTTGTGGTTTTAAAGCCTGCATGCCTCTCTGATGTTGCTTTGAGCGTGGCCTTTGCCTAGAAGAAAATTAATTCATTTCCCTATTGTTTACAGTCCAATGAGGCAACAAAAATGAAACTTGTATTTGCTATTCCTCAATTTTCCTCCTATATTTTCCTCCATTCTAAAGTGGAGGGAAATTATAAAACAGTTGAAAATTATCAGGAGCTTTTGTGTTAATGAAATATTTGAAAATTTGAGTTCGAATTATTTTCTTCTTTAGAACAGCGTTTCTTTCACAAAAGCAGCTCCCGAAAAGTAATTTTCGATGAGTCAATTTCTTGGGTTGTAAAAAGAAAATTATTATTTTTTAGGGAAAATAGTTTTGTGGAAATATAAAAAATGATTTATCGTGCATTGAGTTAGAAGGGTTTAGTGGGTTATATATNAAAAAAATTTATTTATTTAGGGAAAACAGTTTTTGCGATACATAAAAAATAATTTCTCGTGCATTGGGTTAGAAGGGTTTAGTGGGTTATATATGAGTTGGGTCGGGTCGGGTTTAAACGGGTAGGTGGGTTGGATATATTTGGGTGGGTTTTAAATCAACCAATAATATTATGTCACGTCATTAAATATAATTTTGATTTAAAATCTGAAGTTGACTGTTAATTTAAAGGGCATGTGTGAGCCAAAAACCTTAACAGAAGGGCATATTTAGCCCAATAGATGGATTGGGGATATTATTAGACCAAATCTAATAATTAAAGGGCAGAGCTAACCCTTTTCTGTTTTTTTTTTTTTTTAAAAACTCGTAAGATAAAAAACCATGAGTTAATAGGATTCAATTTTCACGCATAAGTTTATTTATATGTTGGAGTAATATACTTTTCTTTTCTATTCCAGTAAAATTACATTGATTTACTCATGATATTGACAAACAAAACAAATGAAAATTTAGTTTTGACAAGAGAATATTATTTTAAAGATGAACTACCAGGTCAGTATTCCAATTTGAGAGGCTGCTTATGGTTTAGTAGCAATGCTATCATAACACTTTACTGGAAACTTCATTTTCTCCAAAACACACACACAATGAAGGGGGGCTTTGGAGTTCATGTTTATAATCAGCATATTTTATTAGAATTGAATAGGAAAAAGAAGAAGAATTGAAATCATGTTACGAAACAATAAAAAAGAAGAAACAATATTGCAGAGAAAGAGAGAAGGAATTCTTATTCAATTTTGGGATCAATTACAATGGAATAAAATCCTTTTATTTATAGGGAAAAGTGACTTAGCCACCAAGTAAAATACCTAAGATCTCTCTAAAAATATAGACATTCATATTAAATAAAACTCTATTTATAACACTCCCTCTTGAATGTCTATTCAAAAGATAATGTGCCTCGTTCAAATCTTAACTAAAATAAAACCCAGCGAAATATTCTAGAGAAGGAAAAAGAGTACTCATATCTAATAATACGCCTTTTGGTTGCCTCATTAAAAACCTTGCAAGGAAAACCCAGTAGGACACAACCTTGTAAAGAAAAAAAAGTATAACGCATATTAACTCCACCTGATAAGAGCATTAATTCACATCTTTGAGCCTTCGCATTCCAATTTTGTGCACTAGCTTCTTGAAGGTTGACGTCAGCATAGATGTGATAAATAAATCATCTATACTAACTTCAATAAATATGTTGCACCTTGGAAATCCTCACTATTACATTATCATGCTTATAGTTATAGCAAGATGCAAATGTGTACAAATGTGCACAAATTGCACTTAGGATGTAGTACTTTATGACCAAGAATTCTATATGCTTTAAGCAATATCCTTCAGGGATTGTCATATAAGCCATATAAATAGACTTTAGATTTGCATCAAGTTTTCATGTCATGCCAGACATATAAGATACATGAAAGTGATTGCACACACCATTGGCTTTATACTTTCGAGTGTTTGAACTACATATCCAAAATTACATGTATTTCATATGAAACCAATTCTTTCGAATTGTGTCTCTTCCATTTGGCCAATATTTATATTTTTGTGTCTGTATTCGATAGACTTAAGATGCTCATCTATACTTAGCGCTATGATAGATGTTGTCGACGAACATTTTATATCGGTTCCAATATTTTTTTCCATAAAGACATAACATAGAGATCTCTTCATTCATATTTTCAGGTACCTGAATCTCTCTTAAGATTTTATGAAGTGTTATGTCATGTGATCTTCTAGATCACTTTCCTCCTTTATTATGATCATTTGCTCATCTTCTTTATCAAGAAGTTTATTTGAACCGATTTGTCTATATGCTTTAAGCGTACCATAGACTTTGTCCTAGAAATAGGAGCATTTGTAATGAGAATATAGTTAGTTTTTTTGGGTGAGGCATGCTTTGCATTGTAAGCATGTTGTAACCCCTTTTGATTCAAGTATTCACTTATTTTCCTGTACAAAGTGACAATGATGTGATAAATCAAAAAGAAATATGCTAGCTTAATTGGAAGCTTGAGTCATGTGACTGATTGTACTCGGCGTGATATTGCAAACGCAGTAGGAGTGCTTAGCAGGTTTACAAGCAAGCCAGTAATGAACATTGGCATGCCATAACAAAAGTTGTGAGGTATTTACTTGGTACAAAAACTTATGGATTATTTTACAACAAATACCATACTGTGCTCGAATGTTTTTCTAACAGATTGGAACACTTTATCTGGTGATTCATGTTCTAGTACATGCTATTTGTTTTAGTTGGGAGGTAGTGCTATTTGTTGAAAATCGAAAAAGCAAATAACAATTTCTAACTCTACCATGGAGGCTGAGCTAATTGCTTTAGTTTCAACTAGTGAGGAAACAAATTAGTTGAGAGATTTATTATTTCAACCAGGTTCAATGGGAGAACGAATCGTATGATGGCTTGGTTTAAAATGCACTGTTTTTATTGTTCATCACTATGGTGTGAGTGTATTTATCCTGTAATGTTTGCGAGGTTGAGTTTTATTAACTCTTAATAAAAATCTGTAGCTCCTATGAGTGGGGTGTTAGAGTTACAGGAGCACCCTTGACAGATTTCACCTATGTGAGTGTGGAAGTAGGCCGCTTCCTATGAGAATTGGACTTGTTCTAAAAAAATACTCATAAAAACCGGGATAACACAAGGCCTTAATTTGCTGGCTAATAAAGCTCATGTAGACACCTTGATTATTATGTGTAAGCTATCACGACCCAAATCCTAATCTAGGTCGCGATGGCGCCCAACACCGACGTTAGGAAAGCTAACACAATTCATGTAGTGAGTCTATTTTATTTTTATAAATCATTTCCAATAATTTTCAAGATTTTAGTCACTAATCAAGGAAAATAAAAATAGCAAGGGCGATAGATAGGAATGATCAAGAAGTAAAATCATAATTTAATACATGCCCAAAATAATAGTCGACCAGTGTGTGTGCTAGGAACTAGTGTCACAAGTTTACATGCATCTAGTAGAAAGGAATCAAAAGAATAAACCTATCCTACTGTCTGAGAGGATATAGACAGAATAACAAAAGGAAGACTCTAGCGTGCTGCTGAACGACATCAAGAGAAGCAGCTCACCGTGAAGCCTCAAACCTCATGAAGTCAAAAACGGGCTCCGGACTGATAACCAGATGCACCTGCCTCATAACCTGTACAATTAAGTATAGAATCGTAGCATGAGTACATAAATATTATGTACCTAGCAAGTATCCGGTCTAATCTCTAAGAATTAGTGACGAGAGATCGATTTGACATTTACTAGGACCAAACAGTATATTTAAAGGTAAGACTAAGCATGAATATCAAATATGAATAATTAATAAAGACAAGAAATGCCAAGTCGTCCCACAAGTATATTTATGTGTCAAACTCCTATCATACATGGTACTACTTCATTTTCTAGGACATTTAAAAGTTTAACAATCACGGAAATATATCAAGCAGGTAGCATGCGCATAGTGTGTCGAAGACGTACGGTCTGATCCAATAAAATAATAAATGTGCACTGCCGAAGGGTCGAACGTCGCGAACCATAGATGCATCTATTAACCTGCCGAGGCGAACGGCCCGCTCCCATGAGAGTAGTGGAAGAAATCACCCCGCTCGCGGAATATTATTGCGAAGCGGTTTCACATAAGCATAACACATTTCCCTTAATCCATTTCTTTTCAATCTAAGGATTTACTTGAAATCTTTAAGTTCTTAAGTTATCAATATAAACTTCCGTTCAAAGAAATTAACACATGTAATTCAATTAACAGCGTACACAAGGCATGGTGTAAATCTAACTACCCAAACATAACAAGAATAGTCACTACGCACGGACTCTCGTCACTTAGTACGTACGTAGTCCCTCACATGTTATTTATAATCAGTTATTTTACCTAGGGGAAAGTTACCTATTACGAGGTTAGAAAGGAGATTTACCTCATTTCAAGTATACTTCCCGATTCAAGAATGCGCCCGAATCTCCAAATTCGTCGCCCAATAACTTGAAACTAGCCAAACATTACATAAATAAATCAATCTATGCTCAAAAGTTCACAATTCTCCTATTTAAATGGTTACCCCAACCTAGTTGCAAGAATCCTAAAATGTACCCTCGGGCCCACATGCTCGAATTCCGGAAATTTTTAAGAGAAATTGTTACCCATAACCTAAGAATCAATAATATATGATTTTTGCTTGATTTCATAACAAATTTCTTGATTAAATCTTATTTTTATCAAAATCCATGATTTCCACTAATTTTTGTGTGTTAATCTACCCAAAACTCAAGTTTTATACTCACTTTTAAGTAGAAATTAACTTACCTCACAATGCTAGGTCGAATCTCCCTTTTGAGAGCTCTCAAATCATCCAAAGAGTTAATAAAATGACCCCCAAATGTGCCTAAGTCCCGATTTTAAGTTCACTGCCCAGATGCCCCCTTCATCTCGAATGCGACAGGGGAAACGCGTTCACGAAGGCCATTGGCCCAGGCCCCTGAAGGCCCTTCAATGCGAACATGACAATAGGCCTGCGAACGCGGAGGCTAGCCGGGCTAGACCTATGCGAACGCGGTGGGGTGATGCGACCACGAAGAACAATTGGTCGGCCCAGCTACTTACCCTACGCGAACGCGGGTGGACATACGCGAACGCGATGGTCATTGGCCTAGACCCTTCGCGAACGCAGAGTGTCCATCGCGAACGCGAAGAGAATTCTCCACCCCTGCCCAACTCCTTCTTCGCGAAGAAGGAAACCAGAACTGGGCAAATCTGGTTTCTTGCAATTAGCTTTGAGGGGTCCGAAACTCACTCGAGCCCCCCGGGACCCCGTCCAAAGGCACTGACAGGTCTGTATTCATAATATGGACTTGCACGAATTCTTGGAACGCGAAAAACAACAATGAAACTAAGAATCCGACCCCAAAACCAAATTGAATCAAACTTTGAACTTCAAGTTCTTGAATTCACTTTCAACATGCCGAAACACACCTATACTACTCGGAATGACGCCAAATTTTGCGAGCAAGTCATAAATGACATGACATATCTATTCCCGATCTTGAAATTCCGTTCGGATCTCGATATCACAAAAACACGTTCCAAACCTCAATTTTTGAACTTAAAGAATCATATTTCACTATTTGGCGCCGAAACGGCCTCAGGTCATCCAAAATATGTTTTGAACATACGCCCAAGTCCGAAAACACCATACAAACCTACTGGAACTTTCAAATCCCGATTTCGAGGTCGTATACTAAAAATGTTGACGAAAGTCAAACTTGGCCTGTAGGCCAATCTTAAGGAACTAGGTGTTCCAAATTTCACCCAACTCTCCCGAATCCTGAACTAACCATCCTCGCAATTACATAAGCAGTGATAATTTATTTCCCTATAGCAGTCATAGTTCAACCTTAAGACCACTGCTGACTCAACAGTAAAGATCGTTGTTTTGCTAAGTGGAGGTTCAATGAAAAACACACCTTCATTATGCATGATAATCTCCCTTCAACAATTAAACTCTCTTATTCTAATATTAAAATGAGTGCGAAAATTTGTAACTCTTCTACCATGTTCTACCAATTTTACACACTAATTTATCCATTATCCCATGTTCTCTATGATTTCATAACTTATTACCCCCACTTTCTTCCAATTTAATTCAAGGAAGAATTCCTACCCCTATACATATGTTTCTTTCTTTCAAAATGTGGCGTGGAAAATAATTGTAGAGTGTTTAAAAAAAAATGAGGTTAAAAGTTGTGGAAAGAAGAAGAGATTTTTTACTTTTGTTGAAGGAAGGTGTTCATATTAGTGAAGCTTTGGACTCAACAATTTGTCCAGAGTTTGTTCGAGCCATACGACGTGATTAGGCTGTTGTATCCCTGGGGAGACAAGTCAAGAGGATTACTACTGGACCAGTAAAGACTTCGTTGTAGTGGGCTTGAATCTCCTTAAAGGAACGAGATATCCGCGCCTCAATCTGAAAATATTTTATTTTCTTCATTTTATTTTTTAACTGTAATTATATTTTCACCAACAATTGCTAACATCTTAACAAGAAGATTGGGAGCCTGTTTGGCCAATCTCTTGGGAGGCTAAAAGTACATTTCTTTGGTTAAACGAGCGCCTTTTTTTAAATTTAAATTGTTTGGTCAAGATGAAGAATTGCTTTTGAGTAGTATCACAAGTAATTTTTCTGCTCTTGAAAAAGCCGTAAATTGTAGCTTATTTCAAATAGTAGAAGCAAATTAATTTATTTAAGATTAAAATATCCTTACCATAAATTTATATTTCCTAAATTATCACTTACTAAAATCACCTTTCTCTTATGTTATTTTATTTATACCATCTCTCTCTTTTCTTTTTATTTTCATCATATAATTATTCTTCTTTGCCGATTACTCTTTGGAATGGTTGCTCTACTGTACAAATAGATGTCCTCTTTTATATACTGATTTATGGAGTATATTTTAATTTATATTGAATGATATATTTTTAATATATTTAAATTATCATGTAAATATAAGCAGTAATACCATATATCTAATATTATTGCTTTGGAGTTATTTTATATGATTAAGTTTTTATTTTATATTTTGTACTTTACATTTTATATTTTAATTAATTAAATAAATAATTAACTGCATTCGTATATAAGAAATGTTTAAATTCATTTTTCTTCCTTATAAACTAAATTTGTACTATTCTTTTTCGTAATCTGACACTCAAAAGTACTGTTGAGAAAGATTAGTTAAATACGATTTGTATATTAAATATTGCAAAAAGTATTTTTCCAATAAATTAGCCAAACATAAATTGCTACTCTCAAAAATATTTTTTCAAAAATTACCTTGAGCAACAACACTTCCTAAAATAAATAAATTTTGACAGCTTAGCCGAACAAATTCTAAAAACATACAAATACTTATCCACATTAAATATTTTCACATAATAATTACTTAAACAATTAACTTTAAGAGTTATCCTAGTTAGA